>VDFB02049936.1:0-20683 GCA_007258455.2 Sequoia sempervirens | reverse complement strand
AACATCAAAAATCCAAAAATAGTCCCATGTCAAACTACGTTGTCTCTAAGCTTGAACGTAGGCAAGGCCATCATTGATGTGCCCCGGAGACACCCTAGGTCAGTCCTTTAGGAGTCCATCATAATAAACTAGCATTCCATCGATTGTTCGTATCTCATTGTAAATAAACCAAGTCAATCAAACTACGTGGTCTCTACATGTATAACATAGGAAAAGCCAATCTTTGATAAGCCCCTGAGGCCCCTAGGATAGGTCTTTTAGGTTAGGTTCTTGGTCAAAAATCAAAAAACCCCTAAACATTTAAAAATTAAAAAACTCTTAAACATTCAAAAACTTAGAAAATACAAAAAACATTTGTATATTAGAAAACACAAAAACATTTGAAAATTGAAAACACGAAAACAATATAAAACATTCAAAAGACCTAAACAACATCAAATATATTGGAGAAAACCCTAAATAGCCTCAAATAACCAAAAAACATAAACATTCATATAAACTTTTGAAATGACCAAAAACAACCTCAAAACATTTTCAAAATACCAAAAACATTGAAATATTCCAAAAAAACCCTAAACCACCCATCCCATCTCACTTTCACCTACAATAAACCTCCATCCATAGTAAAATTAACTATCATCCATAGTAAATCAAGTGTCGCAAGTCATAAAGTGAGAACCTAAGTGTCAAATTCTAATGTCTAGATCATAGGTGAACGAGTCAGTAGAGTTTGTATTAATGACTTATCACACACCTAATCCTAATCAAACCATCTGATAACATTTCCTAGGATGCATCCTTCCTGTGATGGACATAAACATCAGAAATCACCTTAGCTAAGTTAAACTGGCAAGAGATATAGATAACATTGATTGTTTTTCTTTGATCTTTTCTTATGATTTATCTTATTGACCCATTTTGAGGACCTCTTGATGATGTCTAAAATGATTTAGAGAGAAAGGAATGGGGCATTGATTATTATCTTTCATTTGTTGTGCTTGTGGGTATTCTTATAAAATAATCTTAGCGCATAATTGCTTAGTTGTGTGTAGGGAGGTTGTTTGGAGTATATTGTTGACTATTGCATATTCTTTGGTCCAAGATATTCTAAACTTATAACCTACATTCCAATGAGGTTTTTGTATGTCAAGATGTGAACAAAAACTATCCTATATATTTGCAGAGTCAAAGTCCATTTACACTAGATACAACACCATCCTGGTTATCAGTACTTTGATGCATCGTGTCTATGTTTTATATCAAACAATAAGGAATGATGGAAAATCCCAATCCCAAGATATGAGAAAAATCATTCATCTCTCATCACCATCTCTAATAAATTCTCGGTGGATCATAGACTTGTTGGACTTTTTTAATCAATCTCAAAATCAATGGTTAATCCATTTGTCTTATCCTTCTTATTGTTCTATTTTTACTAAAATTTCTCTAATAAATATACATGAGGCTACCCATGGCCAATGATTGTCTCTACATCATCAAATTTGTCTACATCAAACAATCTACACTTTCTAGTCCTCTTTAAGCTAAATTGATCCTAAATCTTTGTTGAAAGATCAACCCAAAGTTCAAAATTTATGCCCAATCTCTCGAGGGGGTAGGGAACCAACTTAATTCCTTCCATTAGGGCAGCAGTGGGGCATCGAAAAATAAGATTTTTATAATTTTCTTGATCTAAGCAACAATTTTAATCCGAAAAAGAGTCAAGTCTTTGAACCAACGTAGCAGGTACCTCGCTTCAAAGAGGGGAAAAATGTAGACACTTAAAAATGTCTTGAATGATATCATACACTTGAATCAGGTATAATAACACCATTTCATCCTCAAATCCATCCTCTTTTCGCTTAATTGATTAAATTAGCCTAGCTATTTAATTAATTATGTCATTTTCATCTATTAATCTAATTAATCTAATTGGGTTAATTCACCCCTTTTCATGCTAACATTTCATCCTATTAAATTGAATAAATCTAATTATTTAATTTAAATCCCTAAGTCCTCTTATTTAATTAAATAACCCTAAGTTATTTAATTAAATATCATATCACTTTCCCCCTTTTCATTAATCACTTTATTTAATGACTATCATGAAATTCCTCTAATTGACATAATTAAAACTTTGTTTTAATTATTAATTACTAATTAATCTAATCTCCCCCCCACTTGCAAGGGAATATTCCCCCTTTGCACATTCCTCTAAAAGGATATGATGTGTAAAATAAAGAGTAATGGAGGGCTTGGAATCAAGAAAATTTAAAATACCAATAAAGCGTTTTTGGCATAAGTCTATTGAAGCTTCATGAAGGGAATCACATATTGGGTGGATATTTTTAAATCCAAGTACTTTAAGGAGATTGTAAGGTACTCTACACTATTGAAGTTGTTCCTAAATGCTCCCTTATATGAAAGAATATGATCAAAGTTAGAGGTTTTCTTGAAAAATATTTTTGATAGAATTTGGGAAAGGGCGATCACATCAGATTTTGGGATGATTGTTGGTTGGGGAAACATCCTATTTCCTCTTTACCTTTGTTCAAAAAAATTATAGGGATGCTTACAATAGATTTGGTAAGTTTGTGACAAGATATTTGACTAGGGAAGGATCTAGAACCAAAAGAAGGAAATTATAAGAGCTTTCTATTAGTGATCATGCGACTAAAATTTTTGATCTACAATGCTTGCTCAACTCCTTTATAATTCTTTAATTTTATTAGAATTGTTTATCATTCTAGGCCCTACAATATATGGGTATTTATTCAATTAATATTGGATATTACCTCTAACCTAAATCTCTAGGGCCTACAAAGAAATAGGTGAGAATTTGGAACTGTAAGTTAATTATAAAGATCAATTTTTTCGTGGACTATTGCACATGAGAAAATATTCACCCAATAAAATTTGAAATGGATAGGTTTATCCTTCTCTAATAGTTACATGTCATGCCATATTATTGAAGAAACTATTGATCATATTCTTTTTAATTGTAACTTCACAAGTAAGTTATTGGGAGGGGAATTATTTAGGAAGTTAGATCTTAATTAGGTTTTGTTTTGGTCATTGGATGACTTAAGGAATTTTCAGTATCCTTTGTTTACCCACCCTATCATTAAGGAAATTTGGTGTCACCACTTTGTATGTAGCTTGGGGTATTTGGAAAGAGAGGAAACACAAGATCTTCACAGACAAATCTCACCATGAGGAAAACCCTTTTTAGATGGTCAACACAGCTATAATAAAAAATATAGATATTTTGTAATAAAAAAACCACATGCCTACCTTCTCACTAAGAATCTATAATTATTATGGACCATACCATGAATAAGAATAATAAAATGAGAATCATCACCAAGATTAAATTTCCCTCCATCATACTCTTCATACTTTAAAAACTACCCTTGTTAAGGAAGCTTTAGAATCCATCACCCACACACATTTAGATGCATGTGATGCAAGTATATAATAAAGGAATTTTTAAGGGTAAATTTGAAACATCCAACACAAGTGAAATGAGGATCATTTCAATTCTCCTAAAAATACAATTGATATATAAATCAATCACCTCCAATGTCTTGGTTTCTAGGTCATGAAAATGTTGGAGTAGCTTTAAGTGGATACTATGACCTATTTCCTCAAGAGGTTTGTGCTAGTAAGATATTAAGAATTGATAATCTCATGTATCAAATATGTTACATTATCCTTGTAGATGATAATTATTTCAAGACATTAAATGAAATTTCTCCTAATCTAATCTCACTCTAATAGTTTGTAAAAATAAGATAAAAATGAGTTAGAGTTTTAAGAAATATAAATAAATAAATGGCTAGCTTTGCACTTGGCTTTTAATCATTTAATTTAGAATATATGACGAAATTCAATTAAACTACAATACTATAATTAGTATTACACCATATCATTAACATTATAGATGTCAAATTCTAAGGAATTTTATGAAAAATAGAAATAAAAGTATAAAACCACTATATTCCATGCCAAATTCTAGATAATACTTCCCAGTTCCATCATGAATGATATAAAATTTTAATCAATTTATTAAAAAATTCTAAATAATTTAAACTAAAAAATATAAAAACATAAAATACATCACCACCAAGGTAGTGAATGATCACAAGAACTAGGAAATGATCTTTATTAGTTTGAACATTACAACTTCTAGCAAGAGAACTACAATGAAATTTTCATTTGTCCTTTGCTCCTCCTAAAATTTAAAACCCTTTACAATTTTCTTAGGCATTTACATATATACCTATCATGGGTTCCCAAAATTAAATCTCTTAGAGCTTGTCAACACAAATCTTTAATTGATATTTGGGCCCAAAATTCACAAGTCACATTTTATTTTTTAATCCATGGGCTTCAAAATTAAATTAAATGATTTTATTATGATTGAGCGTAGAAAATTATTACTATTAAAAATACATAATTTTAGTGTGGTTTATTACAATATTTTAGAGAATAAAGAAGACGAAGAATAAGATGAGTGCCTAGGTCATCATTGCCCTATTGCTATATTTTTTTATTCCACTACCACTCCTTTATGAACTAATCCTTGCAATTATCTAGTGGCTTCAAAATATAAGTGAGGTTTAAAGCACCAAAATATTGGACATGAAACCTTTTCAAAAAGAGGTTCTTCTTGATTTTCTCCACAACCTCCTTCATTTGTATTAATTGCCCCTAAAGGACATTGATGTTTCCTTTTATCCTCATCATCTCATTAATTAATTCCTCTATTAGATTCTTATTTAAAAAGTTATAATTTTTTTAAATTATTATAGTAGCAGGGATGGGTTTTTTTGACCACTCACATAAGGTATAAACAAAATTATTAACAAAATATTAATCTTTACTATTATTGCATCTGCAATCTCCTTGTAAAATATTCTTCTTGCACTCCTTAAATTTTTTATTTACTACTTGTTGGATTTTAGCCATTATAAGTGAAATATTGGGTTACCATTAGGAATAAATTTTAGATGCACAGGACAATTGAGAGGGGGGGGTGAATCAGTTGTACATCAAAACATTCAAACCCTCAATATCATTTCAAACCCTTATCAACCATTAAACCCTTATCATGCATTAGCATAATTTAAACATATGAAACAATAATGCAAACACATCCAAACACATAAGAACACTAAATATACATGGAAAACCCAAGAAGGGAAAAAACCATGATGAGGATTAGCTCATGCTATATAAATGAATTGCAACAAAGAATATAATAGGTTCATTGTTGGAGGGCTCACTTCCCAAAAGAAAGACAGGCTCATTGCTAGATTATAAAGAAGAAAGAAATGAACTATACAAAGAGAACTCCATCTCAAAGTAATAGGAAGATCTAGCATAACTTTTCACCATCTACAACCTTCAACTCAATTCCTTTAATAACTTTAGGTACATTGAAAATGTAGACACCTTTTTCTCAATGCTTTAAGCATCCTTAGTCATCAAAACTCACACTCACATCACAACGCTTAATCACATTTTGCACCAAAACACACTACACACAATTCTCCAACACTCTACCTTGTATTTATACCATCTACAACCTTGAAAACATTCTCTAAGGTCGGCTATGCACCTCAAATGTGTAATTACAAAATATGTTGGCACCAAACACTTTTATGGTGGAAAGAAGTGAAGGATGACCACACCAAGGGTCAACTAGGACCCAAATATACATCAACATTCTACTCGACACATCCAAAATCCATGAGATACCTCCACAAATAGTGCTAGCACGCCAGGTCGGCCAAACTTGAACTAACACTACAAGTGACCATATACACGCTTCTTCAGGTCACACATACCACATAGAAACACTTCAAAACATCCGCAAAACACCTCAAAATATTCCAACATCATCAAAATATTTTTTAACTCTAACACAACCACCTAAACTGAGAACACCATTATTTTGTGCAACCAGACACACTTCCATAGAACACAACTGACTAACCAACCTTGTGGAACACCTAAAACCTCAAGGGAAGGAAGTTACAGACAATATGAGCATGTTCCCAAATCTACAAGACAAGAAACCTTAATGTGGAGGTATGTGGAGCAATCTCATTTCTCCCAAACAACCTTCTTCATAGGCACAAACATTGGTGAAATAACTTTCACTATCGTACGATCCAAACTGAAACTCTAGATATAACACCTCTGAATACCTCTAATCATCATGTCCAAACTGCACAAGCGTATCTTCAATCATGAAGAAATGCGAAGCACAACATTGAACACCACTATATCACACTGTAATCTCTTTTATTAAAATTTTCTCAAAAGCATTTAGAAACCAAGTGAATCAACTGGATTAGCAACACTACGAACTCTTCTTCAACACATCTACAACATATTCAACACTTCATATTAACTACAACACTTCCATACTACCAACAATCTCATCAACACAAGTAGGCTCCATTAATCTCCACAGTTATACTGAAAGTTGACAACAATGACAACACTAACAATATTGTGTTGAAAACACTAACAAATTCAAGCTTCCAATAACTCCAATGCTAAGGGTTGACATCAATGACAACACCAACAAGCTTTCAATAATCTCCCCCTTTTCCATTGATTGCAACACCAATTCTAAAAAATCATCAATAACAAAAGTATACCAACAACAACTTTGCAACAAGGAGTACTCCCACTTATCTAAGCATCTCTCACTCTTCATATTCCCATTCTCCCCTTTTCTAAAACACACTTCTACACCAACTCTCCCTCTATTTTTTTTTTTTTCAAACAACACTCTCTCCCTTTGACATCAATTTTGAAGGGCAACACCAAGACCTTTGACATATACTTGCATAGGATTTTTCTTTTTTATTCTCCTCCTTTGACATTTGTATAGACCACCAACTTTTTCTCTACCCCTTTGTCAAAACCCTGAAGGGAAATATCTAAAAATAACTAATCTCTAAATCGTACTCTCTTTTTTACAAACTCCCCCTTAGGAGCACAAAATATGCTCCATTTGACTATACCAATCAAGATCACTACTACCCGATCCCCTCAGAGGTAACCTTCAACATTGGTCCAGGACCAAGAATGTATCTTAAGATGCTTCTCAGACAGATTCACACACTTATGCATCTATTTGAAAGGAGGGGAAATAATCCCTAACTTCTATTGAAGATACTCAAAATTATCTGCAACTTGATCCTTTATAGGTACATACTCCAACTTTACTTCATTTTCAGCAACCCTCTCTTAGAAAGTGATACCCGATTGAGATATTATTTTTCCTTGAATGCATGATCAGATTCTTTGATATATTGATAGCACTTGTATTATCACACAAGATATAAATAGGTTCATTATATAATATTATGACATCCTTCAATGTTTTCTTCATCCACAACACTTGTGTGCATCAAGATGTTGCAATAATATACTCTGCCTCTATAGTAGATAGAGATATTTAATCCTATTTTTTCTTAACCAAGAAACCAATTTTCTTCTAAGAAAGAAAGCACCTCCACTTGTACTTCTTCTATCATCCAAACAACCTACCCAATCTACATCAGTATAGGCACTTAAAGAGAAATTATTATCCTTTGGATACCATAGACCATAGTCTAGAGTGCCCTGTAAATCTCTGAATATCCTCTTTACTATTGCCACATGTGATTCTCTAGGATCTTAAAATCCGGCCACAAGACAAACTACATGCATGATATTCGATCTAGTAGAAGTTAGATATAACAATCCACCAATCATTGATCTATACTTGCTTTGATAAGTCTTAGGAGATTTGTCATTCTTAATGAACTTGCAACCAATAACCATAGGAGTAGTTTTGAGTCTTCCAAGTATTTCATTGATGTACTTTGACTGTGAAATGAATATTCCTTCTTTTGTCCAATTGATTTGTAGCCCAAGGAATAAATTCATCTCCCCAAACATTGACATATCAAATTCATTTTGCATCTCTTTTGCAAACTTCTTGCACATTGCCTCATTTCCTCTAAAAATTATATCATCAACATACACAACCACAATCAATATTTGATCCTTCTTACATTTAAAGTAAAGATTGCTATTTGTGGTACCCTTATTGAATCCCTACTGCAACAAGTACCTATCCAATCTTGCATATAAAGCTCTACGAGCTTTCTTGACTCCATATAATGATTTCTTCAATTTGAAAACCATATTAGGATTATCTAATAACTAAAATCCATTCAGTTGCTCAATGTGTACCTCTTCTTCCAACTCACCATTCAAGAAAGTAGACTTCACATACATCTGATGAACCTTGAAGTCCTTATGTGTTGCAAAGTCCAAAAACATCTTAAAGGTCTCCATTCTTGCCACCAGAGAAAATGTCTCCTCAAAATCTATTCCTTCCACTTGTGAGTAGCCCTTACACACAAGTCTAGCCTTATTTCTAACAACTTCTCCATTCTCATTCATTTTGTTTCAAAATACCCATTTAGTTCCTATTAAATTCTTGTTTGTTGGTCTTGGGACTAATTCTCAAGTATGATTCTTCTCAATTTGCATCAATTCTTCTTCCATAGCTTTGGTCCAATTTTCATCCTTTCATGCCTCAATCACTATCTTAGGTTCTACTATGGAAAGTGTCTATCATAGTAGCTTTTCTTCTTGTCAACATGCCTTTGCTCTTGTCACCAATGATATGATCTTTAGAATGATTCTTTTTCACATACTTAGGAGTCTTAGGAATCTTTTCCAAAGCTTCTTCCTCTTCAACAGGTGCATCTCCTTTTAATTTTCTTCTTCTTTTTCTTCTTCTTTGTAAGAGGATTCAATAGATTCATATCTTTTTATCAATACTGGGATTTTTTGTGGTTCTTCATCCACTTTGACACTTGCACTTTCAACTATCTTCTTCAACCTATTGTTGTAGCATAGGTAAGCCTTGCATCTTGTAGAATATCCAAGATAGATTCCTTCATATGATCTTGTATCAAACTTTCCCAAGTTGTCTTCATCTCTCTTGATATAACATTTCCTTCCAAACACTAAAATATTTGACAATAGGATTTCTTCCATACCATAGTTCAGAGGGAGTCTTTGAACTACTTACTCTTTCTTGTAATCTATTGAGTATGCATATTATAGTGTGAATAGCTTCTCTCCAATACACATCTAGTAGATTTGCTTCCTAAATTGTCCTATTCTTTCTTTCCACAACTCCATTTTGTTGAGGAGTTCTAGGAGTTGAAAAATGCCTCTTTATTCCATTCTCTTCACAAAAATTGTTAAACTCGTTGGAGGTGAACTCTCCACCTCTGTTAGACCTTAATCACTTATTTTTCATATCCATTCCATTCCCAACCATAGATTTAAATTCTTTAAACTTTTCTAGAGCTTCTGAGTTTTCTTTAAGAAAAGTTATCCAAAGCATCCTAGAGTAATCATCAATTAACAACATGAAATACCTATAACATTGAAAGCTTCTTGTTCTTGTAGGTCCACATAGGTTTGTATGCATCAACTCCAAAGGTCATGCAGTAGAATATTCTTTGATTTTGAACCTCTTTCTTGTTTTCTTCCCAACTCACATTCCTTAAAAACTACATTGATAGGCTTTATAATTCTTGGCAGATCTCTCACAGCTTGAGTAGAGACGATCCTCACTAGAATATCAAAATTTATGTGAAACATTATTCTATGTCATAGCCAACTTTCATTGATTTGAGTCATAAATCACTTACCATTAACACCTTTGAGATGATAAATATTCCCATATTTCCTTGTTCCAACAACAACCAGAGTTCTATAGCTTCCTTATCTAATTTCACAACCACCATCCTAAAATACAAGATTATATCCTTTACTACACATCTTTCCTACACTTAGAAGATTATGTTGGAGACCTCTGACATAAAGAACGTCATCTGTGTTATGCTTTCCATCAAAACTACTTGAACCTTTTTCACATATCTTAACAGATGTATCATCACCAAAATTAACAATACCACCTTGAAACTTCTCAAGTTTAAAAAACTTACTCTTATCACTTGTCATATGATTTAAGCATCTACTGTCAATTATCTAGTGATTTTTCTCCTCTCTAGCATGAAAAGAAGTCACCATAGTCCCTTTGATGTTGTGACCTATTTTCGGGACAATTTTCTTCATACATATTTCAGAGTCAATAGAATTAGTTCTAGCATTTAGAGTCATGAACAAGCATTCATCATTTTCATCATCTAAGTAGTTGGATTCATCATTAGATATGCTAGCATCTTCTTTAATATAATAACTTCTCTTGATAGATTTACCTTTATTATCCTTATATTTGTCATTTGAAACTTTGGCTGGACATCTTGAAGCATAATAACCTATCTTTCCACAATTAAAACATTTGAAAGGTAACTTACCTCTATATTTTCCAGTGCCCTTTTTCAATCTTCTAACAAAATTTGCTTCTATTTCATCAAGATCATCTAGATCTGATTCATCATTCTTATTTTTATTGCTAGCTTTAAAATTAGTCTCTTTTTTTGAATCATTTTGACCAAACTCTCTCAATTAAAAAGTGGTTAAAGAACCAAACTAATCTCTAGAATAATGAGTTAAATCTCAAGCTTTCTTAATAGGAGAAAATTTAGAACTATGTGATTTAGGAAGAGTTCTTAATACCTTCTTTACTACTATAGACACTAAAAATTGTCCTAGGCTCGCAACTTCTAAATTCTCCAACATTTCCTCTTTTGTCTTTGATAATTAAATAATCTTAATTATTTAAATTTTTTTAAAATTCATAAGTCTTCTATTAATTAAATAATTTTAATTTTTTAATTAACTCATTTCTATCTTTATTCCTCCTTGATTAATTAAATAAATTGTGTTTAATTAATTACATCACTAATTAAGTCCCCTTCTTTCTAAAATTAAATAAATTATTATTTATTTAATTTTTATCCACTTTCCACTATAATTAAATAATTATTTTAAATTATTTAATTATTCATTGGCCACCTAAATTAAATAATTTTTAGTATTTAATTTCCTCTCACCTCTTTATCTGTGTTCATCCTTATCTATCCATGTCTCAATTAACCTACACCCTTGATTTAATTATTTATAATTTAATCTTTACCGTCAATCCTTATCATTTTCCATAATATTACCCTAACCCTATTCCATACTACATATTTTTTGGCATTTGATTATTGACATTCAATCTCATCCCTTCATTCAAAATTGTCTTTCCTATAAAAGACCTTGTCATTTACCATTTTGAGAGCTATCTACAAGCAATCTAGAGATATCTACACAAGTTTATGCAATCTTGCTATCAAGTCTATCAACATCAAGTCAAGTGCATCCATAGTTAATTAGAATCATCAATATTTTTCTTTGTCATTGTCATTAGGCCTATTTGCATACTCAAAAATCTGAGGGCAATTATTATATTCAAGCAAAATGGAGAAGTTCAATCAAGGTGAATCAATGGTGGTATGAAGACTCTTTGGTAATATTGTTCCATGTTTTAGGTCTTTATGCTTATTTATACTTCATTATTTATTAGGGCTTGATTTATATGCATTATTGCCTAACCTTGATAATTTTAGCCTTGATTACAACTACCTCATTTTCTTCTACTTTTCCACCAAGGCCATTGATGGAATTGAAAAATTCATCGACTCTATGCATGTAGCTTGTGATTTATTCATCCTCTATAATCCTTTGGGCTTCAAACTTAGTCTTCAAATTTTGCATCTTTGCTTTCTTGACCTTATCATTTCCTTCATAGATACTTTCCAACTTCGTCCAAATTTATTTACCATATTTGTAGCCCATAACCTTCACAAGTTCTGAAGCAACAAGACCACTCAAAAGAGAATTCCTTTCTTTTTCATTGTTCTCATATTCTTTGATCTCATCATCATGTTATCAAACCATTATTAGGCATGGTATATCCATCTTCAATTGACTTCCAAACTCCAAACCTTAGGGAAACAAGGAAACTTTCCATCTTGGTTTTGTAAAATGCATAATTCATCCCATCAAACAAGAGAGCCTCCTTCCTGTGCACCATCCAGATCTACCTCAAGCGGTTAATATTCTTCTAAGGAACCTTGCTCTGATACCAATTGTTAGATGCACAAGACAAATGAAAGGGGGTGAATCAGTTGTACATCAAAAAATTCAAACCCTCAATATCTTTTCAAAACCTTATCAACCATTAAACCCTTATCATGCATTAGCAGAATGTAAACATATGAAATAGTAATGCAAACACATCCAAACACATAAGAACACCAAATTTATGTGGAAAACCCAAGAAGGAAAAAAACCATGGTGAGGATTTGCTCACTATATAAATGAATTGCAACATCGAATATAATATGCTCACTATCAGAGGGCTCACTGCCCAAAAGAAAGAAGGGATCAATGCTAATGGCTTACTTATGGATTAGAAAGAAGAAAGAAAGAAATTGTTACAAAGAGAACTCCATCTCAGAGAAACACGAAGATCCACCACAACTCTTCACCATCCACAACCTTCAACTCACTACCTTCAGTAACTTCAGGTACATTAAAAATGTAGACACCTTCTGCTCACTGCTTCAGGTATCCTTAGTCATCAAATCTCACACTCACATCACAAATCTTGATCAAAATTTTCAACACAACACACCACACACAATTCTCCAACACTCTACCTTGTATTATACCATCCAAAACCTTGAAAACATTCTCCAAGGTTAGCTATGCACCTCAAGCATGAAATTACCAAATAGGTTGACACCAAAAAAATTTGTAGTGGAAAGAAGTGAAGGAAAACCACAACAAGGGTTAAATAGGACCCAAATATACATCATCATGATACTCAACACATCCACAATCCATGAGGTATCTCCACAAATAGTGCTAGCACACTAGGTCGACCAAACTTGAGCTAACACTACAAGCAACCACATAGAAACTTGTTCGGGTCACACAGACCACATAGAAACACTTCACAACATCCACACAACACCTCAAAATATTCCAACATAATCAAAATATTTTGCAACTCTGCCACAACCACCTAAAACCGAGAACACCAATATTCTATGCAACTAGACACACTGCCACATAAAACAACCGACTAACCAACCTTGCAGAACACCTCAACACCTAAAACCTCAAGGGAAGGAAGTTACAAAAAATATAAGCATGTTCCAAAATCAGAAAGACAAGAAACCTTTATGCGGAGAAATGTAGAGCAATCTCATTTCTTCCAGACAACCTTCTTCACAAGCATACACACTAGTGAACACAACTTTCATTTTTGTATGATCTAGAACCTAAAACTTTGGATATAAAACCTCTAAATACCTCTGATAATCACATCCAAAATTCAAAAGCATATATTCAACCATGAAAAAATGTGAAGCACAACCCTGAACAACACTCTGTCACATTGTAATCTCTTTTATTCAAATTTTCTCAAAAGTACATAGAAATCAAGTGAACCAACTGCATCAATAACACTACAAAAAATTCTTCAACGCATCTACAACATATTCAACACTTCATATTAACCACAACATATCCATACTACCAACAATCTCACTAGCACAAGCAGGCTCCGATAATCTCCACAGCTATATTGAAATTTGACAGCAATGACAACACCAACAACATCATGTTGACAACACTAACAACTTCAAGCATCCAATAACTCTAATTCTAGGGGTTGATATCAATGACAACACTAGAAAGATTCCAACAATAAATTCCTTTCATTTTAGGTATATGAATGGTACCCTAGCTAGTTTATATATAATTGACAGAAGATAACCCAATATGAAAAACTATTCATCAAGAGTTTCTTCACACTTAACCTTGGAACTATCTTCATCACTCACTTTTTGATAGCACTAATGGCCTCATGTATCAATATACTTCCCTGAGACTCTAAGGAATTCATCCAAAGAGTGTCGCTCAATTCTCCTCCTATATCTCTTTGTTGCTTTCCTTTTCCTAGTGTATTTGTATCTACATGACCTACAATGTATTCAATATAGGTAGATAACTCACTAACTTGGGTCTTGATATCTTATTTTATGTTTTCATCTTTGCTCATACAACCCAAGATGATAGAAATGGTTATTTGGAGAGACTATTTATATAACTCTCATGTTTTATGGCCTAGGTTAACTATTTTAATTTGGTAGTCTTTTGGTTGCACATTTTCTTATTTTTCTATCACTAAAGTTGGTACATGTGCAATTATCGCCCCTTGCACATCCACTGACATGGTAGAAATTCTTTACCTTTATATTTGGTTGAGCATTGAAGATTTCTACCACCTTTGAGAACTCTAATGAGATGTATTGTAAGTTCTCTACCTCTTCTCAATTATGGAGCTCAACCATAGTACCAATCCTAAACTACTCCCTACCAATGTTTCTCCTATGTGTCTTTTGGGAGGACTTGGTTGTGGATAAGTAGAGTGAGGTGATATTATATGTGGATAAGGGACTTTTTTTAGGTGTAACCTATATAGGAAGGAGGTGAAGGATTTAAAATATGAGTTGTGGAATGAGATGAAGGCCCCTCCTTATAAATATCATGAACTACACCTTCTTATTACACTACAACAAGTTCTTGAGTTTGTCCATGTGGTGGCACTTACTATTGTGCTATTTTTTCATCTTCCCCTATTGGGTGTTCTAAAATATGGTTCCAAGAAAGATGATAGGGTCACCCCTTTTGGGTAGAAAGTTTCTTAGGTGACCCTACAACTTAAGATTGACAATTTTTTTTAAAGGTGTGCACATAATTGTAACCCAATCTGGGAGCTAAAAAATGCATACAAGGGGCTAGAAATGATGAAGAAAATTTTATTAAGTTAGAATAAATCTATTCATGCCATGTGGGTCATGAGTTAGACCTACCTCATGTCTCCTTGTATAATTTTGGGAACCTACAAAATAGTGTATCATTTTTCAAATTTAAAAGTTTTGTCACACTCTCAAATTCATCACTTATAAGTCTATTTTTGTTTTTTTCATTTTTTTAACCATATAAGGTCAAATAGAACATTATTTTTTAATATTTATAAATTTCATATTCAAAAAATCATAAAAATATACATCTACCTATGTATCCTTTACTTATATATAAGGTTTGATGAAAACATTATTTTTTTCTCAAAATTAGGTTGAATAGAATAACACCCACTTCTTATTTATTCCAAAAAGTTAGTAGTGTCACTTTGAAAGATCTACTTTCACAAAACTAATTGAAATTATTCAAAACATAAACTTCATTCAATTTTCTACAACTTCTACCATATTTTTTTAGATTTTGTAAACATGTTCTATGATTTTTTACATGACATTACTCATCTATATTTTAGCATTTGCATTTCCACTTAAGGGTGAGATTGGCCTATCATGTTTTTTTATTCATCCACCCTTATTTGTCTTAATTCTACTCATTAAAATATTATTTTTCAAGCAATTTATAGTTAGTGCCTATTTTAAATGTTTGGTTAGTTGCACTATCATTGCATGTTTTTTTATATTTTTCAATATTTTGATGGAGTACTTGTGGAGAGGAGATCAAATGTGATTGAAATCCATATATAAGTACTTTGGGAAAATATGTATATTTTGAGGGTTTGAGAAATATTTAATTTCCACATTGACTACTTTATTTTACTTTGACATGCATACTTATAGTAGTTCACATATGTACAAGTCAAAGTGGAGGTAAATATAATAGTGAAAATCACCTATCCATGTACTTTTCCCTTATGTTTTGGGCTCACAGCGATTGAATTATCTTTCAAACATCAAATAATGAGCAAGATGGCATATTTTGCATGGAAGTTGATAAAGTACTATCGTGTTCAATTTCTAGTCAACCTTAGTATATAGATATTAGGTTTCTACTTATGTCTTCCTTTTTTGTTGTGTTTTTTCCTTTCCTAAGTATTTTTTTCTCCAACTCTTCTCTTCCATTGTTCTTGTTAGAATTTCACACTTTCCCTTACTAGCATGCACATTTCTCAACCCTTGATGCCTCATCCTATAATTTGAGTCTTGTGATATGGCCAACCTTTAATCCCTAATATATTTTCCTATGTTTGTATTGTTCTCTCAACACATATCATATTATTCCAATAGTCTTTTTTTGGCACCATCACATTCAAAGTGGAATCTTTCCCTCTCATAATCATTATTCAAACTTGAAGTTACAAGTGTATATGGTGGTTGTCCTTTTTTGTTTATGGAGGATATAAAAGAGTGATTATGTTCAACCAGGATGGTAATCTACAATTAATCAAATTATTTTCAAAATCTATTTTTAGCACTTGTGTTCGAGCGTGGGAATCATAGGATTGAAAACCTATTGATTTTAGAGGAGGAACTCATATAGAGTTCATATTTTAGATTCATTGGATGCAAACTCTAGCTAAATTGTATTGATCCAATTTTGTATTGCTATTGGTATGGATTTATTTTGTACTATTGTATTGTAGAACTATTTGAGGATAATACAACCATTATTGTAATAACAAAGAGATCCTGATTTACACCTATTATTTGTTGTTCATTATAATAAGAAGATCAAGAGTTATTTTTGTCATTTTTTATTTGAAATAAAATGATATTGTTGATACATAAATAATAATTTTTATCTGAGTTTTCTAAGATCTGAGTGAATGATAGGGTTGATAGTGTTATTCAAATAATAAGTAGTGGTGAAAGGATAAGAATCATATTTTTATTATTGTATTGGCTTAGGATATTATAATGGTATTAGAGCTAGTGATCTTGCCAACTTTTGTGTTCAAAGTTCAAATTTACATGTTTTAGTCTTATGGAGCATAGTGAGAAAGCAACCAAATATCACTTGAGGGATATTAGGAAACAAAGACAATATATAGATATTTTAGAGACTAAATCACCCCCTACATAATTTTTTGTAGAACATAATAGTATGGTAGAAAGAGATAGTAGAATGAATGTGAAAAATAACCTTGAGGGTTAAGTTGAAATATAACTTTGATTTGATGATCAATATGATGACACAATTGTTTCAAAAGATGGACAAAAATATGAATATTCATAGAAAATTGATGGGAGAAGCAAGTGATTTTGAGGGTAATAATCTAGATGCCACTTACCACACAAAATATTTTTTAATTTTTTAATTTTTGAGAACCACCCAACCAACGAAGGCTCGATCGGGTGATGAAGAGGGTGGGCATGGGTATGGTACGGATAGCCTAGCTTGCTATACAGGTTTCTTGACGCCAATCTACCTCTTATCTCTTATGTTGGGATTGCAATCCATTCCATGGGCTGGGCTAGTCTCTGTGGTGGGAGGGAGCTAACATGTAATAAATATTCATGTTTTTATTTGCTTTGTTAGTTCTTCTTTTTGGCGTGGGTGCATAATTCAATTTTTTGTTTTGGTTTTTTTAGTTTCTCATAGTCTTTATTAGCATGGAGATGAGTGGGGGTCCAGGGACCCCCTTCTCTATCTTTCAAAGAATATTTGAGTTTTGATGAGACTTCCTCATCAAATCATGTGGATGTGGTGAAGTTTCTCTTGCATGTGACTTAGGAAATGGGATCAAGTAACTCCATGGTTGTCCATCCTAAACCAAATGGATGTTTGGAAAAATG
This sequence comes from Sequoia sempervirens, assembly GCA_007258455.2. Taxonomy (NCBI): domain Eukaryota; kingdom Viridiplantae; phylum Streptophyta; class Pinopsida; order Cupressales; family Cupressaceae; genus Sequoia; species Sequoia sempervirens. The sequence goes on along the minus strand of VDFB02049936.1, from coordinate 3,011 downwards.
TCAAGATCATCCCATTCTAGTAGTAAATCCACAATCCATTGTTTTGTATTTGTTAGAATATTCTCTCATTTTCAAATTTATGGGATTAAGAATTGTTGTCTTTCTTGGAATCATGGGTTAGGAATAACTGGTCTCTAGAGGGTGATCTAGAAATTATTGTGGTTGAGAATGGGGTTTTTTGTGGTTTTCTCATTAATGGTAGATCAAACCAAGGTTTTTGAAAGTGAACCTTATTTCCACCATCAAGTTGGATTTTCATCAAACCATGGTATGTGGGATTTGATCTAGTTGAAGAGCTTCCATCTAAAATTCCTGTGGATTCATCTCTTGAGACTCCCTATTAAATTTTGGCTTATTGACATTCTTCAATCCATTGCTGCTATCATTGGGAAACTAGTTGGTCCTTCTCGCCAAACCCTTGACAAGAAGATAACCACCTTTTCCCATATTTGTATTGAAATCAATTTGAACAATCCTCTTCCTGATTCTCTGTACATCAGATTGGGGAGCATGAATTGGACCCAATAAGTTGATTATGATTTTTTTTCATTCAATTTTCATATATGTCATGAGTATGGGCACTTACAGATGAATCAATCCAAATCAAGCCCTATTCAATCTCTTCCAACCCCCAAGGCTTAGAAATCCAATTTGAACTCCAATTTTCCAAAACCCAATGGCTTCATTCTTTTGAGGTCTCAAACTAAGGCTAAATCTTCTTATCATCAATCTAAAGGTAGCCTCCAAGCATACTCTAGTAATATATTTGATGTTCTAGAAAGTTTTGAAGAAGCAGTTAATGGTGAGCAATGAAATATGTTTTATCAAGATGCATGTCCCACAAATCTCGACCTTATTCCCTCTAGAGCCTTGAGGTCAATCCTCAAAATCCACTTGTTGAGAAGGGATGCCCTCCCCCTAGTTATTTTTCCTTTGATTAATTATTGCAGGAGGCACCTCAAGTTCACTTTGAAACTACAGTTGTTATTTTGGCCTCAAAATATCCTATAGAGGTTAACAAGGTCATTGAAGTTGTTGAACCAATTAGTTAGTCAAATGAAAAAGAGGATGGCAAAAGAAAGGATCCCATTATTTTAGGTCTACTTCAGAAGCCCATTAAAAAGGGAATTACTGATAAAACTTTGAAGGAAGGGAGGAAAAAAGATCATGAAAAAGTTAAATTAATAGGGGAATAATTGGTGGAATTTGGGGTAATAAGGAGACTAGACTTCCATTTCTCTAACCCCCCAAATTGATTGTTATATCTTGGAATGCAAGGGGTCTGAGTAGCTCTACCAAATGAAAAGTTTCTCAAGATCTTGATGTTCTTTTCGTCCAAGAAACTAAGCTCTCCTACAAAGACATGGTGACATGGTATCTTCAAAAATTTGAAAAGGAGGGAAATGCATCAATATAGGTGCTTAGGGATCCTCAGCTGGGGTGGCTTGTCTATGGAACCCACGTAGAGTCATTCCATCTTGGTGGAATAGGAATAAGTGATAAATATCCATGGAGGTTTCTTGTTTTGAATCTAGAGAAAACTTCTTATGAATGTGTATGCTCCTAATTTTCTAGGTAAGGTCTCACTTTGGTCTCATAATCGATTTATTCACCCTACTATTCTTGCTCTTCCTTGGATCCTAGTAAGGTATTTTAATACTATCATAGGTTTAGATGAGAAAAGAGGAGGGACTGAGCACTTGGGCCCAATTTCTACATTTCTAAGGGATAATATCTCCTTTCTTAACCTAGTGGACATGATGCCTCAAAATGAAACCTTCACATGCAACAACCATAGATGTGGGGATGACTCAATTTCTGAAAGACTTGATAGATTTACTATTTTTTATTTTGGATTGGCAATAGTTGGTCTTCCTACTCTGAGATCCTTGGTTGGAAGGGATTTGACCATTGTCCCATTATTTTTCACTCATCTATGATCTCGAGACTGAGGAAACCCCCTATTAAATTTCAATTGATGTGGCTTTGTGACCCAAATTTGTTCCATCTAATAGAAGGTTGATGGAAGGAGGCTAAACCAACTTATGACACAGCCATGTACTCCTTTTTCAAATGTCTTCAATATGTTGAGCATGAGTTCAAAATATTGAATAGGTTCTCTTTTGGGAACATTTTCCAAAATAAAAAGAAGATTCAAGAAAATATGGAAAGAGTTACTTTCCAAATTAAAAACATGTATGACAAAGAATTTTCTTTGTAAAGAAACTTTTTATGCCAAGGAACTATCGGAATGGGAGCTAAGGGAGGAGATCTTTTAGAAACAAAAAATCCAAGATTGTTTGGTTATAGGAAGGTGATGGGAACACTGATTTTTTCATAGTTGGATTTCTTTTAGAGGACAGTTGAATCTTCTAAAAATATTCCATAATTTTCTTCCCATTTATCAGTTTTCAATATTAATGTCACCCAATTGCTTTCTCAAAGAATTTGATGCTCTCTCTCAAAAGTTCTTATGGGTTAGAAATCTGGAAAATAAAAAATGTAGCTTGGCTAGTTGGTATTTAGTCTATAGTCCCAAGGAGTTGGGAGGACTTGGTATCCACAATTCAAAAATTAACTACCAAGTCTTAGTTGCTAAACTATATTAGAGATGGTGTAAAAACTCATATCAACCTTGGACATAGATTTTGAATTACAAGTACTTGGGGACCGTGGAAGTTGCTGATATACCTCAGATGGTGCTCACAAGAGCTAGATCCATAATATGGAATATTATAAAAAAGAGAGCCTCACTTATTAAGGAAGGTCTCTTTTGGATTGTTAACTATGGAAACAATGCCTTGTTTTGGGAGGACTCTTGGGATAAACATCCTTCCATAAATTCATCTTATCTTTAGCTTCAAAATTTATGCAATATTTTTCAAGAGGTTGGATGGACTAAAGTGCCTGATTATAAGTAGTTTGGTCTCCATGTAGATTACTCTTTTAACCATTGGAAAGAACCCTACAAATGGAAGAAGGGAGGAGATAGGGAAGAACGTGAATATTTA
>VDFB02049935.1:0-27225 GCA_007258455.2 Sequoia sempervirens | reverse complement strand
TCCCAAAAACATTGGAAAAATCAAAAATCAAAACATTTGTAAAACCTCGAAAAATTACCAAAAATAGCCTCAAAAACATTGCAAAATTCCAAAAACATCCAAATATTTGAAAAATCCACCCATCCCGTTTCGCTTGCACCCGCAATAATCAATCATCCATAATAAACTAATCGCCACCTCCATCCTTTGGCAACGCAAACAGAAACAATCATAGCAGGCAGCAAAATCAAGCTTCAATCGCAAAAATCAAAATCGAAACAACAAACCTCTAAAACAAAATCAAACTCTTGATCAGTTGCAAACATGTCAGTCGACCTTATATCAACAGCCTATCAATCAACTTATCAAACCATCATCATCCTATACAAAGCAGGTCCTAGGATCCGTTCCGACAATGGGCACTTTTATCAAATCAACCACTTTGGGTAAACAAAACGACGTGTCATTAACATGTCCTAGGATCCGTTCCGACAATGGACATTATCTTTTGGCAATGAGTTTTGGCTCCCATCTTTTGAAACACATTCCTTTGGCTAGAGGTATGAAGAACATTGGCTTGTTTGCGTACTTGATCTTTACTTTTGATTTATCTTATTACCATTCCAAGGACCTCGATGATATCCGAACGAAGGATTTAGAGAGAAAGGAATGGGCAACGATCATTATTATTTTGTCCGCCATGCTTGTTGGATCGCCTTAAAAATAACCTGGCTTAACACTTGCTTTGTTAGATATGTATGGAGGATGTTTCGTGACAGCTTGTTGACTATTGCATTGATTGGTTATACCTTTCCGTGTTTTGGTCCTAGATGTTTGAGACTTCTAAAGTGCATCCTAGCAAGGTTTCCGTATGTCAAGTGTGAACAAGAATATTCCTATCTCGCTTTGTTGAGTCAAAGTCCATCACACGGCATAACGCCATCCCCGGGTCCTTTTTTATACTTGATGCATCGTATTTAGCGCAGGTTATCAAACATAAAGTAAAGTGACCCCTTTGAAAATCCCAACTTGATAGTTAAGCAAATCATCCATCTATCATCATCATTTATCATCATCATCTTTTATTATCATCATCATCTCTAATAAAGTCTCGACCAATCATGGACTTGTTGGATCCTCTTGTCATCATCTCATTTCCGCACTAACATCATACATCCATCATGCATCCATCATGCATCCATCCTGCATCTGCAAACCATCAATAAACTGCATACCACATATCATTCATATCATACATCATAGGAAACATTGATCATTTCACATGCATTGCATATCATCATCATAATATAGATCTGTTAGTCTAAGCATATCATAAATCATCCATTGTATATCATAGCATATCATCATCCATCTCATATCATATAATCATTTAAGTTGTTTAGGATAATATAGATTTGTTATTCTAAGCATCTTGAAATCATCATCTTTGCATCATCGTCCATAACCATCCATTTTGAACCTCTTTATCGCGAGATCGACCCTCAAATCGAATCTTTTCGCTCGATCTCTCGAGGGGGCAATGTACCAGTGTACTTCTTTCCGCTGGGGCATCCGAAAAATCATGAAAAATTTTACTTATCATGTAGTTATTCTTGAACCAACGCTAAATGCTACATTGCTTCAAAGAGGGGCAAAATGTAGACATGCAAATTTACATCATGCATAATCATCATATTCCATTCATCCAATAAATCAGTGATTCTTTAAAATTAAATAATAAATCATATTTCATCCTTTTCTAATTTCAATAAATCCGAAATTTAAGTCCAAAAAGTCAAATCAGTTAATCAGCATTAAATCAGCATAATCATCATTAAATTAATCTAATCCTAATCTAAGGCTAATCCCATCCCACTTGCATTATCTAGACCTAGCCACTTGCACAATAAATCAATTTTATTGATTTATTAAAACATCATTTTTTCTCAACATGACAAGTCAAACAGGGCATTTATTGCTGTTTTTTCCTTGTCCCCCTCTCAACATTTATGGCAAAATTTGAATTCAAAAATTCCCCCTCTTGGGCACTCTTCCCAAATCTTGCACATGCATCCACCAATCACATGATGACAAGTGTCCTTATCTCATTGGCAGAATCTTAATCCCACATTGGTCCCTCTTCAACATTCAACATTTTGAAAATCTTTAAATACAAGCATCATCCTCAAGCAAATCCTTCACATTCTATTGCAAGGTTACTCTCTTCATTTGAGATTTGATCTTGTTCACCATCACTCCACCATCTCCATTTGCATTTGCACAATTTGAGCTTTGATCAAGGATTGGGAAAGGGTCACTAGCACATGTGACACCAATCCAATATGAGATAGAGTTGGATTCTTGCTTCTTTATGCTTTCACTTAGTTTAGTTGATATTTTGTTGTTTGGATTGCATTATGAAGCATGATTCTATATTTCATATGGATTCTATATTTGATTTTGCTTGATTTAACAATACTCATGCTTGTTTATTTTTGAGAAAAATGCAGATTTAGGGTCCACTGCGAGAAATTGTTGTTCAGTTGTTGTGAGGTTCAAAACAACAGTCTAGAACTCCATTTCATCATCAATTTGGCTTTACAATGTGCAATGAACCTTGTCTAAGGTTACTATAAAAAAATGAAAAAGGGTAGGGAAAGGGAGAAGTTCCTAGACCTAAGCTATGAATGAACAATAATCATGGAGGCTGCTATAGTAGAAAAACTAGGTTTTTGCTTGGCCAAGAAGAACCTACAATTACAAAAAACCAGTGCAATCTCCTAAGGACTATAGATTTTCAAATTGCACACACACATCATGAACACATGCAATTGAACTTAAGTTGCAGCAATGAAGTAAGGAAGCTCAGACTAGCTTTACAAAGTGATTCATCATCAACAAACCACAAAATGCATGAGCTGGAAATTCATCAAATATTGTAACAACAAACACCATTATCACTTCCACTCAAGAAACTAACAACTAAAACTAACAAGGAAGTAGAACCATGCATGCATAATGAACAACTCAAGAGAAACACCCATAAATCATGCAATGTAGCTCTTTATTGCTGCAGAATGCCTTTACACTAGCTCTCCGGCCATTTTCAAATGAGGGGCAAGCCCCTATTTATAGTTTTCTAAAGCCCACGTGAATGGCTAGGATTAATTCACGATGTGTGGTTCAAATTCATTACAAGCTAGGGTTTCACCTACCCCCAATATTTCACAATTTTAAAATAGACTATTTTGTTCTCTTCTCTATTTTTGTCTTGTAGCCTATTTTGTCATCTAGTGACCCTAGCACTATAGTAGTTTTGTCTTCTAGCTAATTGGTCTTTTGTTGTAGCTGAAACTGCTTAAAGGCTTCCTTCTGCTTGATGTGTTCCCAACATTTTCTTTAGTCAGTCAAATGATCCTTGGTTATAGATTTGCATCATTGTGGGATAGATTAGCTGCCTCCTAATCTTGTAGGATAGCCTTTAACAGATCGTAATCATTTGATAAGAGATAAAACAACTCCTTTTTTTTTACTTTGGTAGATAGCCTTCTAATTTCTTGGTAGCAACTTCCTTTCACATGTAGTCATATGTTGGTTAGTCTTCCTTTGGAAAACCATTCATTGCTCGAGCATATTTTATTTGAAGCATTCCTTTTTTGACCTAGTTCCCGATACATCTTGCATAAAAGCACTCCTCATTGTAGCTTCATCCTCTCAAAGAGATCCTCCTTCTTCTAGTGCTAGTCCTGTTGATGTGTGCTAGGAGGAGAAGGGTATGGAATGAATGGAGCAATTTCTTTGTTTAGCCCTCTTTCTCTTTTGATGGCTTTCTTAATAGGCTTCCCTAATGGCTCCTCAATCGACACCATAAATCTTGCACACAAAGAGTGCAGTAAGTGTTTCACATATAATGAGGAAAACATCAGTTAAATCCTACAAATCCAAGGTTAGATCCATCAATACATCATCAAAGATCATAAAATTTATCATTGTTCAACATTTGGAGTTCATATGGATCATCTAGACCAATGCGGGCTCAGTAGTGCGGGTTTCCCCAAGTTGGAAGCCTTTAGAAGGAAGGCACTTAAATAATATCTAAGAGGCCACAAAAACCCGCAGCCAGCAACCCATAGACAACAACCCGCAACAAAGGTTCTGCATAGGCAAGTTGGCAACCAAATTTCTAATGAGGTGATTAGGCACATGTAGAATTGACCAATGAGGTGCCCATAGTCATTAGATTAGGCTATGATGCATTTGCGGGTTTGGAACATGGGGGTGCAGGGAGGTCAAAGGACGTTTGGAGCCTTCGTCATTAAGCAATGGCATTCAGGGGATGGCAACCGGCAGGCATCTTGAGTGTTGAGGATCATGTGTTGAAGTGTTGGCCAATTTAGGAGATGTGAAAAGGAGCTAGCAGATCGTCGTTTTATGATTTCCGTTAGGAATGGTGTTGGAGGGATGGAAATCCGCAAGCGGTGGTCCGTATAGGCGAACCCACAACAAGCTCACAGACCTAGCTCAAGTGTTAATGGTTTCAAGATTTGGAAAGGGAAAATTCTTCTACGGAACCCGCCATGCGGAAGGACGTTGATGTTTGGCTGTTAAGTAGCGACAAAAGGTAGACGATGTCCCACATGCAAAAACCCACAGATGGACTTCCGCAGGTGGAAACCTGCAATGAAACTTCCACAACATCTAAACACTTGCAAATTTGAATCAAACCTCGTTGGGCATGTGGAAACCTTCACTTTATGAGCCCTAGATGCTAAAAACTTGAATTTTGTACCCTTTTTTGAGATGCAGACATTTGGAAGGCGGAAGTCAGAGGGTCCATTGCCAGGACACCCTTGGCAGAGGAAATGAATGGAAATTCTACTTTGGGAAGGTGCACGTCGAAGACCATAAGGAATGGTGAAATGAGCATGTTGGCCCACCAAGAGAAACCCACGGATGTGGGTCAGCTAGGGGTGATAGCCACTTGGTCAAAGCTCGGATGGAGAAGTCGAGTGTGGAGCCTACCATGCGGGCAGAAGTTAGGGGTTGGCCGCTACTTAGTGGCGAAACGTAAGCATAAACCCACATGAGGTGACCCACAGTTGCGGGTATGCGGTGCCCGATGGTTGCAGCAGTGAAGGTGAATGCATAGTCCACCATGCAAGCGAAAGCTAAAGCTTGGCTACAGATGAGTGGCGGAACGCAGGCGGAAACCCACAACCGGAAACCCACATATGGAAACCTACAACAAAACTTCTACAAAGGAAAAAGATGTAGCAAATTTTGGTCAGATGAATTTATTCAAGGGGTGATTGATCATTTTAAGGCATGTGACCAAATTAGGCTCGAGGATAGGGGCACGCAAAATGAGGAAAGGGAAAAATGACTTGTCAGGAGCAAAAGCAAGCCGACGAGAGCAAAAGAAAGGGGGTCCCTGCCTAAGGCGGGGCGTGTGTGCAAAACATGCACAACAGTGCTATTGTGTTTATGTGTTGGATTTGAGTTTCTGCATTGGCATTTGATTGTTTTGAAGGTTAAAATCTATGACAACTAATTCACCCCCCTCTCAGTTGTCTTGTTCAACACTATAGCCCTGGTAGAGATATTTAGATAACCTAAAGAGTTGAATTTCTCTTTTTCTTTTGATATTTATTTATTTTCCTTCTTTTGATATTTATTTGAAGCTCTTTTTTTCAACTTGTTGGCACTGAAGCCTACTATTAGATTGGGAATTATAGTGGTAGAAAAAGAAAACCTTTAGATTTTTCACTCAATACATACATCCACGAACACACCAACTAATTCAACTAATTATTTTAAATATTGAAACATATGATTCCTTGTAAAGCTTTATGTGAACCATATTAAATATACAATTTTGAAGCAAACATATAAATGTATCCTAGAATAAGATTTTAGAAGATTTTGGATTTTACAATCTTATTTTATTATAAAACTATCCAACCTAAGAACTTTAAATCAATCTTTATACCTGCTTTCTTTCCATGCACTAAATATGAAAATTAACTAAAAGCACCATCGAACATTTTCTCATTAAAACATTCAACACTCCTGTATTACCAATTGGGAAATTGGTGGCTTATCCCTTTTCACGAAAATATCATGTCTAATCATTCCTTTTGAACAATCCACTTACATTTGCACCAACCCAAAGTTCTCTAAAAAAAATTCATATAACTTATTTTAACATGATATTAATTACTCATTAACACCATTCACACAATCATTTCTTACTTCAAGGTGCTATTGTAGCAATTTGTCTCATCTTCCAATTTATTTTATTAATTGAACACATACATTCAAAATGCATATTTATTGTTTTCTAACAACATTAATTCATAATTTAGGAATTTCAATCACTCTGGTACAACTCTTGGAAAAGAAAACCCAACTCACACAAACATCTCATCTGAATCAATTAGAAGTGTTCAATTTTAAAATGAAATTTACACTTGATTGAACCTCAAAATATTACAATCTGAGGCATTGGACGTGCCCTGTAAATCTACTGCTAGATTTTGTGAAATCCAATACAATAAATGCTTCTGCAAATAGCTCATATTTCACTGTAGAGCGATAATAAACCATTGATTCTATAAATTCACCCTGTGCACCTTGATGAAATTCATCCTAATTTTGGTCATAACTCAATTAAGTTTTAACATGGATACTCCCACTTTCTTGACTAGCCCTAGATGACAATCATCATTTCTAGGACAAATCACCAGTCAGAGGCTATGGAAATTTTTCAATATTTGAATGCACATGACAATGATTACCCTAAGAATGGTTTTGGGATTATGGATTAGGGTGAGCAATATCAGATGAACTTGGATATTTCTTCCCAATTTGTGACCTCACTCTTAGACATCATCATGTTCTACGGTTTTATGAATTCTACATCTATCTAGCAATCCATACTTGAGAAAATCTTCAAGGAAAAGTCTTTTGTTCAAAATATTTTGAATAGATGGGACATCCATGTCAAACAAGTATTTATCATGTGATTTAATATTTTTTGAAATTTCCATGATTTTCTAGGTTCAAACTCTTTGAGTACTTTTCTTTTTACTTTTAATTTCTTACAAATTTTGACCAATAAAGAATGAGATCTACAACCTCTAAATAATTGTTTTAATATCTTATTTCAAATTCAATTCGTAGTGAAAATTTTGGAATTCCTTTATTATGTCGAGTTTAGATTAGGCCCCTATTCTAGTGTCACTTTTGTTGATGAGGGTGTTACACATGGAACATGTAGATAGATTTTATTATTCAAACAACATAACCTATCTATCTTGAAAGAGTCACTATATCCAGTAAAGAATTAGCTATCTGCAGGCTCGAAAATGTTAGGTCTTGACTTAGTAGGTTCACTCAGGGTTTGTTGTTTCATATGGGGGCCTATTAGTTTTCTAAATTATCTACATGTTACTAAGAAGTGATGTTATTTATTCTAAAAAATTATGCATCCATTACTTTATATAACATGTAACACTATCTTCGTCCAAAATAAATTGCAAAATATTTAAAGGAAGAAGAAAATAGATCTAATAAATCTAATTCGCTTCAAATATTTCCCACACACATACTGAAATATAAGTAGACTAAAGCATAAAATATTTGTATTTCACTTGAATGCTTCACAACTACATACAAAATAGTGCAATATTTTAGATAAATAGAACCATTCACCAATGAGATAGCTTCAAAACACACCCAAATATGAAACAACAAATTGATTATTTGACTAGGAATGAAAAATTCACAATCATGCAAAATATATGATTAGGAATGAACTTCAATTACTTTAGTGTTACCAACCTCTACAATACGTACAAGTCTTACTAAAATCAAATAAAAAACATGAAATAAAGAAATAAATTGGTGATGTTCCAATTTAAGCTCTATTGTTTCAATAAATTATGATCCTTCAAACCAAACAACTCAATGCTTTTTCATAGAACACAAGATAGGAGTTTGTTACAAAAATAGCACATGGCTATCTAGAGAGAAACAAGATAATCATCATAAGACATGTGACACAAAAATATCTTCTGTGTATAGAGAGACAAAAATAATTTTAGAAGAATTGGTCAAATTTATGTCCTATTGACTAGGTCTTTGATGATGATTCCTTAACCTTTCAAAACTCTGGATAATGGTTGTGCTATATCTCTTTGATCATCAAAATACTTGTGGTAAAATATTGATCTAACCTTTTATGCATACTTAACAAGTTGCACTTCTTCAGTTCCTTATTGACCTCCTTCCTACCTTTAAATTTTGAAACCCGATCTACTACCAATAGACCTCAAAATTCTTACATTTGGGTACACCTATTTATGCAATGGAGAAAATTTTTATTATTGGCATTGGATAAAATAATCGCTTCCAACATCGGGAAGATACCCACTCTCAAATATGTATCTAGACTCCTCTTTATTTTGATTGGTTTCAATATCCAAGTCTTTCACCACTTTTAGATCTTCGTGTTGTATTGAAACATCATCACATTAAAAGGAATTATCTTGCATTTTTTTGTACATGATAACATAATGATTTAATCATATAAAACTTTGTTTGAATCCTTATGAAGGAAAAATATCACTAATCCAATAGTTTTATCCCTAAGTCAATCATTCCCATAAATTTATTTTGAAATAATCCTTATATTTACTTAAATGTATTTTTGAACTTTTCAGGATTTTTGGCTATTATAGGAACTTCGAAATTTTTTATGGTTATGAAACTCTGAAAAAAAATTGGCTACCCAATTTCATAAGGAGACAATCATCCAAAAACCCCAACCCTTTCACTTTCACTTTTTTAAGTAATTACAAATACTAACCATTATCATTTATCATTTATATCTTGATTAATGTCTGTTTTATGGGAAAATCATCCATTACTGCATCTATAATTGGAATGAGAAATGCTTATTCCCACACCCAGTTCTGTAAGCTTTGAAATCTTTGTCTTGCATACTTTATTCTAGAATTAACTAATCTTTGGGTCCACTTTAAGATAACGTAACTATGTGATGATGCCAACCCCATCAATACTTACGAATTTTTTCAAGGCATTCACGAGCCATGTGATGGTTGCAAAATATGATAGGTTATCACATGTAGAACCCGAAGATGCAACATCTAGTTCCATAAGACCTTGTTTTCCCAAAAAATGTAATTTTTAATTTTAACTATTTTAAATACCCTCACAAGTGAATTCGTCATTGATATTTTCTCAACCTTACTAACTTGAGATGAAATAATCTACATTGTGCTTATAAGCATGGGTCCCCATGCTCTTTATGTACAATGGGGTGTGTTGTGAGACCACACAACAATTCTATAGAAATTGGAATTGAAACAAGACACTTGTACTATAATTGGGTACTTATACCCTCTATGGAACTCAAATATATACATCTATGTTGGGGTATGACACTTCTTCCCCTCCTAGATGCTTATAAAATTCACTTGCATTGAAGAATGGTTCTCTTTCCCTCTCTAAGATTCTAAACATAAAAAGTGCATTAGGGTAAGGTTATCCTACCCTAAAATCTTGTAAAATCACTTGTACATGACACATTTTTTGTTCTAACACTAGTTTCTAGGTAGATGATGAAGCTCTACATTATTTTTTAGGATGGACACAAAGTATATTTTTCTTATATTGTAAAATTTAAACTAGTTGTTATGGTTTTTAATACATTGAAACATGAATCTCACTCTTTTAAATGGGTTTTTATATGGAAAATTACCTCAATTAGTCACCTAGATGATATTTCCCAACATCTACTAGTCATTTTGAATTTAATATTTTTATGTGTGGGTATCTAATGTGAAAGAGTGATGTAGTGTGCATGATAAATGTCTCTAGAGTGTGAAGCCTTATGAGACAAGATAAAAAAGAGTGGTGTGTCAGAGTGTTTTGAAATGAATAATGGGTGATGATGGATAACATATTAATTTTGAAGAGATCTAAGGGTGTGTCTGTAGATTAGTGGGATAATGGGGATGATAGGAAATAGTTAGAATGGATTAGGGAAGGTACAAAATAAAATACAAATAAAAATGGAAATAAATACCTAGTATTTGAGGGTTGAATGAGTGGAAAATTTGATGGATGAAAGACTTATGAACAAATATATAGAACCTTCAATTTTTGAGCTCCAAAAATGTTGTAGTATGGATGTTGTAGAAGAAATCTTGTCATTGAAAATGAGAATATTACAAACTAAATGTCACTTGGAGTTAGCTAGAAAATCTTAGTATGAGAAGAATGGTGATATTATTTATTTGTATTATTAAGGGTAATTTTTATTGGAGGTATTTTAGAATTACATTAGCGATAGGTTAAGATTCATGGTTAGAATACCATGATTTTAAAATTATCCTAGATACATGTGTCTAAGATATCCTCATTTTCCCACATAGTTGTCCATTTGCAATTATGACTAAAAAATATAGAATAGGTTTTAGGAATGACATAAGACTTAATTCCAAAAGATATATCACTTGATTATTCAATTAAATGATTATGAAATAAAAAATGAGCCTTGAAACACAATTAAATGAGTATAGTCACTTAAATGAGCACAACATAAGACAAATATTTTTAAAATAATTTATAATCTCACAACCATATGAAAAATAATTAATTAAATCCTATTAGATTTTTTAAAATAAAAATCTTCAACCTTTAAATATTTTTACATATGAACCCTTGGTTTGAAAATTCCTAAATAGCATCATCCACAAAGAGGGTTGGCTTACAAATGGATATCTTCTTGAAAAAGGGTGAGATTTGGTATATTTTGTAGAGATGTTTAAAATTGGTGAAGGTTTCCAAATAATTTATAAGGTGAGTGGTGGGTAGATGTTTCTAGGACCAATAAAAGCTTTATCATGAAATCAAGCACTATAAATTGATTATAAATGTGAATGAATGGATGGTGCTCATGAAGAGTGTTGTCTGGTCCATGCATAAATAAAGTGATGGATTGTTAGATATTTCTCTTTAATAACTACTTTTTTATTTGTGGTGGAAGAAGAATTAAATATTTTCACTATCATATATTTCCTTCTCTATCATGTTTTATTTGCTTGAATTTGTCTATTTTGATTAAGTTAACTATAAAATCTCTCAAATATTTTCACTTCCTCAAAAATCTCAAATTTGTAAGTTCACAATATGAAAAATTTAAAGAGAAACATATCTTATAACATGTAAATTAGGCTAGAAAAAATGATCATATCAACTTATTAAGGTAGTAAAAATAATTGTACAATATTAATTCCAAACACTTAATTACACATAAATCAAGCCTTCTTATGTTTTCTAATTTTTTTAGCTCGCTATGATTTTGCATTAAATCATTAGGTATAATAGGTTAGGTCAACTTCATTTTAATTTTTACTTGTGTTTTGAAAAGTGTGAATCAATTAGGTTCATTCATCTCAATAGAGTTATAATGTGTTCCATGCAAAATAGGCTTAAATTTATATTTGGGTGGATTTTTAAGTCATGAGCTATGCCCTTTTAATTATAATCTTTGGGAACATTTGAGGTATTTTATTCTTTATTTCTTTCATGATCTATTAATTGTCGGATAGAATATTAGTGGTATAGGGGGATTCACAAGCTTATAAGCCTTCAGAAAAAAGAGAGAAAGGAAAAATAGGGAATGATGTAGAAATATTTCATACATCAAAATTTCTACACTTGAGTTTTTAATTAGAAAAAATACTATTAAATTTATTCTTCTCTTTATTTTTTCTTTCACCTTCTTGAATCAATTTTTCAATATTTTTAATTGGTCAAATTTCAATAATAAATAATATGTCACGATTATAATCCACCTAAGTTTGGTTTGGAATCAAGGCTAGTATTATTTTTTTAGATGGCCTTGTCTTTTTTGTAGGTTTTCCTTTAAGTTATTTGAGGTGTTGACATTAGGTTTATGTTTTTTTAGTTATCTCTTTTGTATATATTTTATGTTTTTTGAGTTTATGAAAGGAAATATGAAACAATCTCTTAAACTTAATCTAATGAGAGGAGATGTTACAAGTTATCAGATATATACAAATTCTAATAACATTTTGACATAAGAACAATACTAATGAAATAATTAGAATGAAATAAAAAATAGAAAAATCATAAGATTGATAATGGTATCCTTAAGAAAAACTAAAAAATAAACCTTCAAAGCACATATGCTAATGTATTCTCAACAAAACTATAACTACTATATAATATTAGGCTCCAAGATTTTATAGGAGATCAACGCTCTCAATGAAGGAGCAAACCATGTAAGATATAACCTTCTTTACCGACAATTAAGGACCATTGTTGTATTTGTTGCAACATCGATTCAAGAATAAATGAGATCCACGTGCTCCCCAAGATCTCTTGAAAAGAAACTCAATTTTCCAAATGTATACACCACGCTTCACTCATAATGAGCATGCACAATATGGTGATCAATTAAAATATGTTATCTAACCTCCATCTTAATCCTTCTATAATTTATAAACAAGATTTAAAAAAAGTTTTCTAGCCACTCTTAATAAATGCACCCAAATACTTCTTTGAGGTGGGAGCCCAAGATGGTTTGTCTCTTGTGACCCCACATTAAATGCTTTTTGAAAGGACGTTTAATAATTAAATCATCTCTATAATATGTTTTCCATATTAAATCATGGGTTCATTTATCTATGTACTCACTAAACCATGACCTCAATATTAAATATGTTTTGCTAATGCACCACTAATATTAAATACATTTTTATTGTTACACACAACAACCACAAAAAAAATATTGCACCTACAAAATGTAGTGCCCCATTTTAAAATAAACTAATTTATTTTGTATTGATCAAAATGAGAAATTGCAAAAAATGATGCCTGACAACTAAACAATCACCGACTAAATCATCTAACCATATAAAGAAAACTACCTTTAAATAAAAATCTTTAAAAAATATGTAATTCAAATAAAATAGACCATAAACATATTATTCAATTGACCTTACTTAACTACTTATAATTTTCATTAATTCACACCGAATGTGTATCCAATGTGAAGAAGAGCAAGCTAATTTTATAAATCCACATCATTTGATTTTCTTTTCACTTCTTTTCAGAATTTTCTTTCATGCCATCCATCGCTTTTCACATAATCGTCACCATTTTAACTTCTCGCCCGTTGTCAAATTTTGTTGTTTTATTTTTCTTTGTGCGGGTATTTTGCTCAAGCTTGCAATCTATGTTATATTGCCGCAAAATTCGGTAAATGAATGCTTCATTCTGTTAATGACGTGTGGCACTTTATCCATTTGTAAAAGTGAAAATTGCTTTTATTTTAATTAAGTCACATCATGTCATGTCCTTGACAAATTATTTATAGTGGGTGAAGTTTTTAAGTTTCTAACAAATTATTTGTATTTGGTCATCAGATATATGATTTAATGTTTGATATTAAAAATATAACTTTATCAATTATTTTATTATATATTTAATTTTTTATTTAGCTTTTTCTTAAATATATAATATAATAAAAATATAGTATAAATTATAAGATTTTAATATTATAATATAAATTAAATAATAATAATGTAAATATAATAAGAATATAATAAGAATACATTATAAATATGATATAAGATAAATAAAAATAAAATAACATATAATATATTTATAATTATAGATTTGTATAATAATTATAATAATAAATTAATAATGAAACATAAGCATAAAATTTAAAAATATAATATAAATATACAATAATATTGCATAATTATAGGATTATATATAGATTTAAATAATAATAATAAAATAATATACAACAACCAATTTGAAAGAGGCCAACCTGAAATTTGCAATCAACGGTACAGGTTTTATAACAAGCCTTGGTAGACTATCAAACTGATCGGCCCTGTTGATTTGTTTCTTCCAAATTTTTCCACACCCACATTAATGCTTGATTAATGCCCACATCAATCTACCGCCTTCATGATGCATTGAATCCCACTTGCACAATGATTAGTTGGATTGTTCGCCTACCAACGTTGCATAAAGGTCATAACTCTCTTGTACTTGAGATATCATGTATCTTCTAAAATGGCATATCATGTACTTGATTGATAAGAAAAGGTGGTAATTTTCATTTTAATAAACATACTCTAAAACCCTCATCGCATCCTTATTTTCAAGCTGCAACTCACAAAATTGTAGAAGTGAAAGGTCAATACAAGCGAGGAACAATTTGAAGGAGTGGTGGGGAAAGCAACAAAAAAAATAGTAGAAAACATCTGATAAAATGGTGATAAACGGTATTTAAGATGGCATTCCATAGACGAAACTGTAAATGTGTTGTATTCTACATATTTATGCCAAAGGAATTCCCTCTATGAAGTGCACCAAGCTAATTTAGAGAATCAACAACATATAATTGAGGAGAGGTGTGTAAGATGATGTAAATCATCACAACCTTTGAAATTTTTCCTTAGAAACGACAAAGTGAAGGAGCCTCCAATGTATGCGGCTGTGATGGAGGAAATGGAGATTCTTCAGTTTAAACCCATTCTTTCATTTATGTGAAACTCTTGACCATCTTTCACGTTTGTGGGGAATTCTAGAAAGCTTAAATCTATATTAAATCTATCTCTCCCTCTCTCCCACTATTATCTCTCTCTCCCTCCTCTACCTATCTCTTCCTTTCTATATGCTCATCTCTCTCTATATCTTTATCTCTCCCTCTCCCTCTATGTCTCTATCTATTTCTCTTCCTCTCCCTCTCCCTCTATCTTCATTTCTACCTCTACCATCCTCTCTCCCCCTCTATATCTAGGAGTTTATCCCTCTCTTTGTCTCCTTCTCCCTCTTCCTAGACCTTTATATCTATATCTCTTTGTCTACCATTTCTCTCTATCTCTATCTCTCCATCTCTCTCTCTACCCCTATATCTCTCACTCTCTCTATCTCTCTGTATATATCACTTCATATCTATATTTTTCTTTCCCTCTCTCATTCTCTTCCTCTCTCTCCCGCTATATATTTGTCTCTTCTATCTCTATATATCCCTTTGTCCTCTATATATTTATCTCTTCCTCTTCTTATCTCCATGCCCATCTTCTTCTCCATCTCCATCTCTATCACTACCTTCCTCTCTATCTCTATCCCCTAGCTCTATCTCCTTATCCCTATTTCTATCCATGTCTCTCTCTATCCCTCTCCCTCTCTACCTATTGTAAACATAACATTAGCCTATTGGTCATGAATCTTAGTTATCTTTCTCGATTTAGAGGTTTTATTTCAATCATTTTTTGATCCATGTAATTGAATACATAGATCATTTGAAGCTATAACTTGTCCATTGAGACCTTGGTTGTACAAACATCATTTTCTAAATGGACTACTAGTTGACCTCATGTACTGCACAAATTTATGTAAAATAAGACCAATTATTTTTCCTAATTGACCTTCCACACCTCTTCGGCGTACCCATTACACACTAAGGTGCGATTTCTAGTTCTAAAATGATTAATATAATCTTACATATCACAATTTTACAAAACATTTAGTATTCCTAAATAAAAGATGAATAACACATTTCCTAACATTCTTTACCCCTTCATTCATTTTCAAAGTGTGTTTTTGGTACATATCATTATTTCAATCTCTTTCATAGGCTTATCACAAGTGGGTTCTGTTGTGACCTCGGTACACACGCCTTGTTCGGGATGGAGACCCTCTCTTTCCTTTGCCTCACCGAGTTGTTTTATTGTCTCGTTTTGCGTTCCCCCTATTTTGGTATCCAAAATGGTTAGTAAGCTCTTTGAGAGTTCATCCTGAGTAAACCATGTTTCACCCCCTCAAATTTTCTAAGTCATAAGTCCTTGCGGAATCACACTAGCTCTTCGCCTTAGCTCTTTAAAGGTGGCATCCATGGAGCTCATCGGGCCCACTCTTGCGGGTCGCCCCTCTTGGATTGTCGTCGCCTCATCACCTTGTCTCAAGCAACTTTTATCACGGCTTTCCGCCCGGTCCCAGAATTGTCTTAGTCATCGGTCCATCAGCGAGCTTCGGTTGTCCACCCTTGCTGCCACCATCGGGTTCGAGGCTCCTTCCATCATCCATTTACCGCTGACATCCCATAGCGCTCTTTGGCATGGCGGTTTCGAGGCCGTTCCTGCATGTCGTCCATTTGTGCAACTCTCGTCCAGCCCGGTTGATGGCATTCCAACCATGAATCCGAGGCCCCATGATTTTTTGAATTTTTAACCCACCAACCTTGGGTCATTTGTATGGGAATTTAATGGCTCCATTTAATGCCTCCTTTTTCTATATAAGCGGACTCTAAACTATCATTTTTCACATTGGACGATTAGAGCCAATTAGAGCCAATTAGAGCCATCTCCCGTCGCGTTTTCGATGAGTCGCATGCCAATCAAGCGTGTTTTCAATTGATTTGATTGCCTCCTTCATGTGAGTTCTTGAGGTGAGTTGGTCGTCGCATACCTATTTTGCGTTTTCCCTTGATTTCTAGGAAAATGAATGAATTTGAAAGAAGAAAACACATGCCCTAGATAGAGAAGAACATCGCGCCCAAAACCCATGCGATAGAAACTTGAAAAACCATCAAAATCACCTACTAGAAAGCCGTAGAACCTTGTCCTCCTAGTGTCATTCTTCAGCTAGAGTGTTCACGCTCTCTGGGCCCAAGCCTCCTCATCGCCATCTCCAACACTTGAAAACAAAGATAACTTCCAAACGACATACCTTGCTATCGGGTTTGCAAACTTGGTGAAAACTCACAAACTAAAATTGAGCCCAACAAGCTTCCCAGGTCCACGACCACGAGACTCTGTCCCTAGGGCTCCACTCATATCCTACTATCCCAGGTGGCAATCCAATCCCATCCTTCCAATGCTTTGGACCCCGACTCCTTTTCTGCTGGTGGATTTCATGAGCAAATGATCAGGTTCTTTGTATTCTCCAGGTTCCACCTCGTGGACTTCCATTCATGGGCCACCATGCCAAACCTACCACCCTTTGCGGCCATCAACATCCGTGCTCCTACCCTCCGGGTTTCACTCATCTGAAGGTTGTCTGAAATGCAAAGAGAAAACTATTGAGTACTTAACCTCCTTCGGAACCTAACCTCGCCCTAACCACATAACTTTTGACTGAGTGAACACAAGGTAAATGACCATGTCTTCATCTGGACCTGACTCCCTGGATTTCTCCCATCGGAGCTCTGACTGACATTCGTCATCCTTAAGCGGCAAACACCTAGCATATTTCTGCTCCATCTGGCCCGAAATGCCCAAGTTGTCAATAGGGATATTGACCGTCTTTCGAACCCATAGGTCCAGTCAAAACTCCTACCCTAGAATGCTATCTCACCAGAGCTATTTCAAACAGAAAACCTTAAACAGTAGAGCTCCTCTCTGGTTCCAATCACCCAAAAGGTATTCCAAATTCCCTCTAATCAATGAATTGACTTCAACCCATATATTGAATTAAATCCCTCTCCTCAATGGACCCTTCAAAATCGATCAACGCAAAGACGGGCTGTCGTGCCCTGATTGTCGTCGCTCCTGTAGCAACTCTAAAACAACCATCAGGCTAGGGAAGTCTAACCCCTAGGGCTTGAATCATCCAAAACCCATCCTATGAACTACTAATGACAATCTGATTGTATGTTAGATTTCTCAAATGCTGCATTATCCAATCTAACTCTGTTTGCAGGGATTTGGATAATGCTTCCATGTTTTTGTGCTTGAATATGCTCACCTCTTTTTTGCCTGCAGGATATATGGAATCAGGTGAAAGACCCTTAGGAGAGGCCACAGAGAAAGATAAAGGAAAGAAAACTAAGGCACCCCATGGAAAAGAAGATAAGGACCAGATGACGTATTAGTTCCAAGGGGAACCTTTGAAATCCAAAGTCACCTCAACTTGGAAGGAGGTCACAGACACAAACATCAAACAAGTAGACATCGATGAATTCAAGTAGAGAGTCTGATCAGCCCAAAAATAGAGAATGCAAGGAATATTAGAAGTAGTGGGTTGGATAAAGTTGTGGGCTTTCTCCCTGCCCTCGTCACCCCTGAGCTTGTTATGCCATGTAGGGAGGCCTATCAAGAGAAAACCAAAACCATAGTAGACAGAGATGGAAATGTTTTTGCTGATATGCCTGCTAAGGAAATAACGAGGACTTTTCATATCCCTAACTTGAGGGAGATGGAACTGCTGACCATGGAGGATGGAAAAGCTATGTGGGATCAAGACCCTCTCAAGTGCAAAAGACTCATTAATCAATAATGGCTAAAGGAAAAGAGGGGAAGTGCTACAAAGGTTCCCTAGGAGCTCTTTTGTAGTGACTTTTATGAAGATTACCATGATTTGGTGACCCTACTAAGCAGAGTAATGGGCCTTCCTACTACTTCTTACTTCTAAGAATGGATGTTATACTTCATTGAAGAGATTCTATGTGGAGAAACCAAGTTTTATTGGGGAGGGATAATTAGTGATCGCTTCCACGAGCAATTTATGGTTGTAAAGAAAACCTCTAGGTTTTACATGACCTCCTACTTGGTCTATTCACTGGATGAACAAGTGCGGTACAAAGGTTTTTTCAGAGCTCCAAATGAGGAACCGGGTAGGGAATTGAAATTCTATGACAAGTACCCTCAACTGCAATTCAGAAACTTTAAGAGGGATTACTGCAGGGTCAATGACGCTTTCATAAGTCATATCATTAGATTGCTTGGGGGTGACTTCGATAGGGGAGTCTCCCACAGTGCCAATGCATTTTTGAAATAGTTTTCCTTCTTGTTCATCCAGTACCCGAAGTTCACCTACATTCATGCTAAAGGATTTTCAGAAAGGCCAAACAAGCTTCCCTAGCATCCTAATGATCGGATAATACTGCTAGAGCTCTCTCAACAGCTACGACATGTACACACCCTTTTGAGAAAAAAACATGGGGTAGGGATTCATTATCCCCTCTCCTTTGGCCAGGGCTATACGAACTCCATACCTCTCAATGTGTTGACAATTCAGAGAAGGAATTGACTAAATACCATTTGAAACTCCACACTGCCCGACCATAGATGGATCCCTATGGCCATATCAAGAAGGCACTTGAACCCAAATATGCCCATCTACATAGCGTCGAGGATTTTTGGGCTAATTACAAAGATGATAATGAAGTGCGAATGAGGCACTATATGCAGATGACCGCATATTTTGTAAAGAGGGTCAATCTATTCCTTGTATCGAATCAGGTAGAAGAGGATGAAAGCACAGTCATGGATCCTCGGTACAATGCAGTTGCCAATCTCTGGCTACCATTGATTGACTGGGATGAACAAGAGGTTGACGACCTTGTTATTCTAACCAAGCCCATTGAGGCCCGAACAAAAGAGTGGATTGATGGGCGAATTTCCCAATTAAAGTAGAAAGGGGTCACTTTGACCTATGAGGGGCTCGAGAACGAGCCAACAAGTGAAACAGATAGTGGAACAACTGCTGCCCCACCAGGAGAGACTTCAAAATCTCCTCCTTCCAGCTGATCAAGGAAGAGAAAAGAGGCTGTTGAGCAACAACCCAATCCTAAGGTGTATGCAAGAAAGGCTTCAGAGGGAGAACCTTCCAAGAAACATAAGAAATCAGGTAGTTTCACTAAAATTCCTACCATTCAAGAGGATCCACTCCATGAGGGAGAGGAAATGGAGGTTGAACAACCAAAATCTCCACCTACTACCTCCACTACTACTGCCCCTCCGCCTACTTCCTAGGTGATGGTAGCTACTTCTCCACCTGCAGTGGATATCTTAGTCCACCTTTCCTCTTCTCCACCCACTGTGCAATTTGTGACCATAGAATCTTCTTCCCCCACCACTTCTCTGCTTTCCTCTGCTTCCATGTCTCCCACTAAATCATTACCCCTAGCCACAACAACAATACAAATTCCTATGCTGTCACTTCCTGAGGCCTTCTCTCAGCACATGCAGAATGTTTCCACTAAGATTTCTAAAGTATTGATGAATCTAGCCATCCAAGCTACCTTGGCGCAAGTTCTCACCAACATTCCTACCTCAACTCCTCTGACTGAACCACCAGAGATGAAAGCCACAATGAAAATATCTGAGGAGTGGGAAAGACTAGAAAAGGAAGCCTCTAAGGGGACCGAGGAGGAAGCAGATGACTACCATGAACACCCAGAGCACCAAAATTTGTAGATTAATAAGGTGCTCCACGAAGGAGAAGAAACGAAGTCCTCCGAGAGTGATGAAGAAGAGGATGACACCAAGTACATTATAGAGAATTTTGACGCAGACCTCGAGAAGGAGTTGGCTCAAAAATTGAAGGATGCTCGAGAGGAAGTGGAAAGGCCACCTTCTAAGGAAGAAAAGGAGTCAAGTGAGAAAATGGAGGAAGATTCTAAATTTCCAACTAGAGGACAGGAAGAAAGCTCCAAGCCTGGTGAAGAAATTTCTCTCTCAACAGAACAAGAAGAACAAGAAAAGAAAGAGAAAGATGTGCCACCTTAGCACAAGGAAGAGGAGAATAAAGAGGAAGATAAACCAAAAGAAGAATTTGAGATGGGTAAACCTAAGATAGAGTCTCACAAAGAAGAGGAACACCCTAAGGAACATAGGCATAAGGCTAAAGAAGAGGAGAAGACCTACCAAGAAGAGGAAAGCCCCAAGAAACGCACACCCACCAAGTCCCCGATCAAATACATAGTGTCCATCCGAGACTCTGATGAAGAAGAGGGAGAAGACATGAGAACGAAGCAAGAAGCTCCAAGTGATAAAGAGATTGAAGTCAGGAAGGACGAAGAAGAAGGTGATCATGAATCACCCAAGGGAGAGTCTTGGATGCCTGAGTGGTTAGAAAATAAATTAGAGAAGAAGACCCTGACTCCCAGAGATCCCAAGGCAAGACTCGAGGGTATCTTAGCTTGAGTACAAGTCATACAAATTCCCACACTAGTTGTGAGCAAAGAAGGGATAAGTTATGGAATCTCCACCATTAACTTGGGAACAACCACCAAGGATCAGAAGATAGATCACCTCCAAGAGTGGGTTGCCATAGTGGTACATTTGATGAAGAAGGACAAGATCTCCAAAGAAGAACTAAAGGAACAGGTGGCTGATTTGACCGACTATATTCAACAATTGTCATCTACGGAAGGACTGCCCACGACATCCTCGGCTCCATCACAATTGTTGTCTAAGGAGCAACTTGAAAAACTAGAGAAAAGAAAACTACGGAGGATTGGTTCCAACAGGTCATGTATGCTAGAAACATGGGTATTAGTCATGCTATCAGGACAACAAATAAGTTCTTGGAAGTACAAAGACACCTAGAGGGCATGAGGAAGTTTTGTACTGACTTCCTAGGGATATATGGGTCTACTTATCCTAAAATTGAGGTCATCCTCAAGCTGCCTTAGAAAACATGGGAAAGGAACTTGCACTGATGGAGGATGATCACTGGCTAGTAGATATGTGGAAGCTAGATTTCAATCATAGAAAAGAAATACTGGAATAGGTGTTGTACAAGGTGGAACGTGACATTGATTGGGAAAGGGATGTTAGGGCAGATTGTGTTTAGTACTTGAAATTAATGACAGGTTATGGCATGCCCATCATCGATATTGATCCAAAAAAGATAAAGCCTTATTTCCATAAGAAGGTGGAAGATGGAATGTCAGGAGAGCTCACCACACATTTCATGAGTTTTGTTGCTCAGGATTACGCCCAATTTGAACAGGTCTGGGACAACACTGCTAAGTATGATGGAGATTGGGATACACTCACAGGCCGATCCAAGCAATGGAACTACCAAGTGCTCCAATCTAACATAATGAAGATTGATAAGCTCCAAGCATTAATCAACAAGTTTATGGAGTATGCCACTTTGAAGAAGCAGGAAGGAAACCCAATCATTGATGACAAGCTCCTCACGGAATAGCTGCAACAAAGGGAAATCAACAAAAGACAAAAGTGCTACAGTGCTGCCACAAGAGGACAAAATAGGGAAAAGACAAAGACATAATTTTAAATTGTAATATATTTGGGGGTAGGTGAAACCCTAGTTTATAGTGAATCTTTGCCACACAATGCAAATCAATCTCTGCCATTCATTTTTCTTTTTGAACACTATAAATAGGGGGTCTCCTCTCATTTTCAAGAGGGAGTTGAATTGTTGTAAAGGCATGCTACATAAATTTTAATAGAATTTCATTGGATTTTGGTGGACTCTTGAGTTTCTTTTGCATATTACATGGTTCATCTCCCATAGTTAGTTTATCTAAATAGATTTACTTTGTTGTTCTTAATGGTTTTAGATTACTTTGATAGGTTAGTTAATGTTGTTCAACGATTGTGTAGACTTCTGTTGTGTTAATGTCTTTCTTGTCCATACTTTTTGCTATTTGTTGATGGTAGATGGCTATGTAAAGTTAGTCTGGGCATACACTAAAGCTGCTACAAACTTCTATCTTTTATTCATGCATGTTTATGGTGAATGAATGGTTGATATTTGCAGTCCTTAGAAGCTTGCACAAGTTTCATAATATTGTGAGTCAATTTGGAAATTTTGGTTAAGGAAGCTATCCATAGTAGAACCCTCCAAAATCATTGTTCATAGTTAGTTTCAAATCCAGGAACCTCTTCTCTTCCCTACCTTTTCTCTTTTTTTTAATAAGTAACCTATGGTAAGGTTCATTGCACATTGTAAATCCAAATATTAAGATAAAATAGGAGTTTAAGACTACTGTTCGAACCTACAACAAACTGCACTCTAACTTCCCATCTCAGGAACTCCATTTTAAGATTCACCTCGTCTCCAGCCAAACTCCGTAAGCCACCCTATGATTACTAGCAAAATCACATCAAACATCAACTGATAAATTCCATGCACGTCATGACTTGACACCCAAGAGACCTTGGGGTAGCAATTGGTAATTTTCTTGTGAATTTCTACCTTTCAAGAGAGGTAGTGCGCCTATACACTGCTTGTGTTGAGAAAGTGCATAAAACACCCATCAACAGGTTCCTTATCTTAAGTGTTTACCAATTTTTAATAAATTTTAATTTTGATAGGACCATAGACGTGATATCCACATTTCAACCTATTGAATTATTTCTCACATCTGGCTTCTCACCGCTATGTTTTGCTGGACCCAACGACCTAGTGGATATAATATTCCTTGAAATTTTGGTTTATTTATTTTTCATGTCTGATAACATGCATGACTCTCGTTAACCTTCAATTTTATTATAAGTATCCCTAAATATTTTATATTTAATATATTTCTTCATAAACATAGGGAATTTGAAGTTGAATAAGAATGGGACAAAACATTAATTAACAATGTTGAAAATATTGCTTACCTAATTTGGGGTGAAATGGAGGGTCATTGTACATGTTATGTCTTCTTCGAAAAGTAAATTTAATTCACTTCACATATGCAATCAAAGAAGAACTCCTCCCACATACTAATTAACTCATTGCATTGTCACTCATTAGCTAGAATTGGAATTGATGCTCTCTGGTAATCTACAAACTGGCACTAGGAAAATTCACCGCTAGCAATTTACCGTGGGAAAATTCACCGCCAACAATTTACCATAAGAAAATTCACCGCCATGACAAATTCACCTCAAGGAAAATTCACCACCAACAATTCATGCTGTGGAAAATTAAAAGAATAATTTGATTTATGATAATAAAAATGCACTGAAAATTATTCTTTTGCAAAAAAATTCAAAGTTTTGGAAATATATATTAAAAAATGTTAATGCGATTAATTTTCGTAGTGGTGAATTTTCCTTGAGGTGAATTTGTTATGACAGTGAATTTTCCCATGGTGAATTGTTGACGATGAATTTTCCTGATGCCCTACAAACTATATTCTATAAAACATCACCATGAAAAATGAGTTTGATTGGAAACTCCAATATTAGCAAGGTATTTTTTACTGTTTGTTGAATCGAACTAGAAAACAAACATTTCATGGATTGTCATGTTTCTAAAGATTCTTAAGCCTATTCAACATGACCATTTAATGTGTGTTCTACCATGACGCATTATGTCAAACAATAGATATACTTATCCCATGCTTCTACATTTTTGCACATATTTCTCTCAAGGTGGTCACAAATACATGAGATTATGATCTCTCCACTCTTTAACACTAAGAGATTCACAAAATCTGTTTGAAACCCTCTATTTTGTACAATAAAATTTATTTTGTGCCTATAATGAAAAAGTTGCATGCCATGAGATCAAATTTCTTTAAGACATTTTGTCAAATAGAACTTATGTTCCTTGTCTATGATTCCACATTTTAAGTTTCAGATATTGTAGTTGATTTATGCAAATATGATTGATTATCATTGGAATAAGTATTAAATCATAGATTTTTTTTAGTTTATAGATTAAGTCATGGATTGAAAATTTGTTTACTAATTATTTTCTATTTGTGAACAAGTTAGAATTTTGATAGGTATCAATATTTTCAAGAGTATGTGAGTTGATTTTTTCCCCGTGCTTTGTACTTATCTCTATTCATCTCTCTTTCACATTCATTTTTAAGGAAAACATGATATATTAACAAAAAAAAAGATTTATTGTAACATATATACTTCAATTTTTACATTTTTATTCCAAATGTTGAAGAAAATAATTTTATAGTCTTCTAAATTGACATTTATTTAGATGTTTTCTCTTTTAGATAATGACCAATCCCGTTCAACCAGCTAAAATAGAAAACAAGATTGTTGAGAAAATTAAAGTAACAAGATCACATACAACTAGTATTCAAAAGGGTGAACTCCTAGAAATGAAGGAAGCTATTAAGAAAATCCATGCAACATATTATGAATTAGCTGTGTTTTCTGATTCTCTAAAGCAATTGTACTACTAATGAATATTTTGAAGAAGGCAATACTCCTGCTTTATAGATTATTTTTCTAAACAACAACAAACACCAATGGTTCTTATTCCTGAAATAGAAAAATGCAACCATAATACATTATTTTTGTTTATAGTTGTTTAAGCTATTTTAAAAAAAAAAATATTCTTGTTGACCATAATATTTTTTTGTTTTATATTTTTAAGGTGTATTTTGAATTTTTGTGTAATATTTTAAGATTTAAAGCAAAGTAGATGGATAAATTTAATTATAATGGACACAACAATATTCAATCTTTGCTTATTGCTATGATCAACTTAAATATATAAGTAAAAAATTTAAAATCTAATTTTAAATAATAAAACTTAAAATTTAATAATTACGCCGAGACGACATTCTCACTTACTAAACATAGCATTCTGAAAACACAACCCATTCTAAAAGAAGAAAGTAAGTAATCATTCTAAATAATCATATATTTAATAATTACTCCAATTTGAAATTACAATAGTGATTTACAATCACATACACCAATGTGGTGTTACAACATCTATTTCAATGTTTCAGATATAAGTACATATCAACGATTACTTCAAGTTCACAAGTTTAAGTTTACAATTGGCCATGCAAGCCATACAAGTAATACAAGAAATGTGTATAAGTATCCATATGATGAGGAATCCTCGGTGCTCGACCGCCATGATACTGTTTTATCTTCCGCAAAGTCGAGACGAAGAGTGGGTCCAGGTGTCTTTTCCGCCCAACCACGAAGCATAATACTTCCCTAGATTTCTTCCTAGCTTGAAGAAAACTATGACCCTCCACGAGAAGCTTAGCAACCTAGAACGAAGAAGCAGGAGGGAACTCTCGATGCAAGCTTGATGTTTATATGCAATCTTAATCTAGAATGACATATCACTTGTATGTAGGATGTGGCAGAGACTAATATCAGTAATTTCTAGACTTTTAAATTCTGTCTATTTCGCTGGTGCATATGCTTGGCCAAGCAATAAAAGTAAAAATGATAGTTTTGAAAAGGAAAACTATCGTCTTTGGAAATCCACACTTGGCATTCTGTCCCGGAAGTTTACTCATAATGTAAATAAATAATTCATAATCTCACAAGTTTGTTCAAGTTTCATCCATTTCCTATCGCAAAGTTCTTTTAGAGAACACATTTAAATTTAAGTTTGCTATTTAGTTTGCAAGTTTATATTTTCAATTGAAACATTCCATAATAAAATGACTTTAATATATTTAATGTGTTTCCAAAGGTTAATGTAATTCTACTAATTTCCAATCACAAATAACAAGTGTATGTGCATTTAAATATCCTTCAGATTGAGCGCATAAACTCTAGTAATTCATCTTCAATAATCAAACTCCAATTTAAAAGATTATGTCTAAAATCAGATTTATAATTAAATATTCAAATACCACTAGTTTATAATAACACACTTGCATATGTATTTCAGAAAGTAAATCTTGCTCATACACAAATATGCTCTTTTATATATATATATTCAAAACATATCAGCAAACAAGAGTATTTACAGATATATCATCAACAACAGATTACTCTGTTAAAAGAAATACAGAGACTTTCATATATGTCTTAGAAGTAACACAGTTCACAGAGAGGGAATTCAAAATAACATGCTTGTACAGATTTAAGGCCAATTCTACAAAATATATATACATCATATAATGTGGAATATATAATATGTATTCCACATCAGGAAAATGTCTATTTTAAATTAGAAGTTAAAACTCAGAATTTACATATAACATTTATGATAAAAAATTTACACAGCAAATACAGAATTATTCATATGTCAATTTACACAGATACAGTCACATTCATATAAATATAAATATGAATATAATTATATTTATATATAAAAACATGATTACAGCCTCACAGCCAGTGATTTCCAGCAAATCTAATCATTCAATCTACAGAGTAGAGTATTCACCAAGTTGGAGATAATTCTCGAAAGATCCAAGTTTTTATTGTATGCAAAGGGGATTGCTGCTCTCCATAGTGTCGCCCCTTTCTCACAGCCTTAGGCTGTAAATAAATTCAAACAAAAATTTATCTATTGTATTCACAATTACTTCTATTTCATGGAAAATACAAAGTACAAACAACAACAATTTAGCATAATCTATTAATTGAATGATTCGATTCCAAGGATATGTATTGCTTAATCCAGCCATAATAAAATAATAGTATTATATATAATATTATTTAATTCAAGAACAACAGTTTATCAAAGAAT
>VDFB02049934.1:0-45778 GCA_007258455.2 Sequoia sempervirens | reverse complement strand
CTTGATCACGAATGTGAAGAAGATCTCAGCCAAAGATAATTGTTGTATCGCTCATTGCATGTCCCGGGTCCATTAACCAATTCCTACTCGTGATAGCACAAAGCCGCGCGATGGGAAGATAGCCCGTCCATCGGTGATCGCGGGTTCACTTTAGAAGAGCCGAATGTAACTGGCGTTAGTATAAGAGCCAACAATGGGTCAAAACATTGACCGCATCGCTCATCGCGAGTTATCTTCTCAAAATAACAACAGCACACGCGATGGGCGACTGACCAAAGCCAAACGATAGACTAGACATTGCTCATTGCGGGTTTCAAGACAAACTTCACACAACAACCCACGATGGTAAGGTGGACAGTGAGAGGCAAACTTAAACGATATTGGGCCCGACGGTAACCAAGGCAT
Source organism: Sequoia sempervirens (assembly GCA_007258455.2). NCBI lineage: Eukaryota > Viridiplantae > Streptophyta > Pinopsida > Cupressales > Cupressaceae > Sequoia > Sequoia sempervirens. The sequence continues at coordinate 45,373 of VDFB02049934.1, read as the reverse complement.
TGGGGCCGGTTGAACAATGACAATCCATACCATGGGAGGACACTTAAGTGATGAGTAAACCGGTTTAGCAAGTCAATGCGAAGACATAAAAGGGACAATCACCAAGGGTAACAAAACATATTAAGCTCATAAACCCTAAACCCATACATCAGAAGACACAAGCGACCAACGACATGACCAGGAAATTAATGGAACCCTGAAAATTTTACGGGGTCCACCACATCCTAAGGATTGAAATAACAATCTACAACTTTGGACATTTTCCCAAACACTTGTCATGCAAACTTAGAATGTAAATGATCACTTTCAGCTATTATGCATTTAGACAAACACATGGCATGCATATTAGAAATGGAATTTGATAGCTACAACAAAGACATTTTGACAAACATATGTCATGCAACCTTATATCTCCCTTTATTGAATATATTGACCAAATACAAAATGCTGATGTAAAAGTCTGATTACAAAATCTGTTTGCAACATGTATGCCAATGACTGATTTCTTATTACAAACTTGCTCATACAAAAACTCTAATGGCTGCCAACAATTTGCAGACTTAGTATGCAGACTTACAATGCAAATATATGTGTAAACATCAAAAGGAACCTGATTCTGAGGCTAGAAATGAACAGCAGATGAGAAGACAGCAACCTCTGATTTTTCCTTGAATTTATTGTGCCTTCCTTGATGAAATTGCCCCTCTCTAGCAAAGCCGCCCCTGCCCTTGCCTGACAGCTTTTCGTATAAATAAATGCAGTAGTATTGGCCTCCAAAATTATTGTAGAAATGATTGTCTTAGCAAGAGAAAGTGATCCCTCCAATACCCACAAAATTCTGTCCCCTTAGTGAAGAGCAATGAATGAAAATGCAATTCCTCTCATGGCTGGTCTGTAGACTGAAACAAAATTATAGACATCAAATAACTCACCAAACTTCTCCAAAAATGTTCTCCAATGGCTGCAATTATCTCAATGAGAGAGACTGAAGTATCTCCCTCCATTATCCAACTAGGGTTGATATTTCACAACCGAAATTGGCACCTTAGAGTTTTCAAACCCTCAGGCAATGAAAACATTCAACCTCTCTTTCTACCACACAAGTATGTAAGAAGTAATAAAATCCAAGTGTGCTTGAATGACTAGCAATGAACTTCTTATATACTTTTTCTAACCCATCTCCAAGAAGCTTCTAGAATATTTTATTATTTTATTATTTAAGTGACTTTTTGATATATCATTTTATTATAGTCACTTTATTAAATCAATTATAATAAAGTTACCTTTGAGATATTATTTTATTAAGATAACTTTATTAAATAATTAATTTAATACTCCACTTTAATTTAATTAAGATAATCAATTAGTCATTCTTATGAAATATCAATATTTGGACAACTTAATTAATTAATTTAATTAAATTACTTTGCCTCCAAATCGGGGACATGACACATTCCATGCTTAACATACATCCCAAAGTTAAGATTTTAAAGTATAGGGCATAGTCTGCTTAAATGGACCTATAATCGTCATTCATAAATGAGATAGAACATCAAATTCCATCACCCCCAAGCAAATAGCTAGCCATCTTTTGCATTGCCGATCTATTTTGGATTTGATGGTGGGAGCAACTTGCAAGCATAGTTGGTCATACTATTGGGGCCCAGGGGCTCAATGTGCCAATGGTTCAAGCTTTTACACATCAGTATTTGGTGGGTCCTTCTAGTCTTATTTTATTATAACCTGAACACTTTGTGCAATGATCTCATCGGGTGCAGCATGATAGCCTATTTATCCTTGTAACGTTGTAAGAGCTTAGGGAAACTCTGGATTGTGGTAGCCACACAATTTCCATTGAATGGTCACTGCAGCCCCAAGAAAATGATAGAGATATTGGCAGTAACTTGTCGCAGTGCCATTGATTTAAGTTCATGATGTCACCTTGTAGTAGGCTCATCCTCCTTTATTTAAATGTTGAGCTCATTAAAGAGTGATGTTAGTAGGGTGCTATGTGGTGAATTGCCACAATTTGAAAGGTTACTTTTGCTTTTACGCTCAAAACATCGTGTTGGCCGTTGAATTAGAAGTGGATCTAAGGGCTCACACACAATCAAATGAGGATCCTTTCTGATTTTTCAGAACAACGTTGTGCTATTAGTAGATAGATGATTAGTCAACAAAAGTTGGGTCTAGGATTACTTATCGTGTGTGCACAAAAAGATAAGTAGGATATCGAAAGTGGATAATGACATAGAGTGACCCATGAGTAAGATGATATTGGCTGACTCAAATTGAAGAGAAATAATTTCATATTGTAAATGGGGAGGTGCACTAGCTGCACGATTGAACAATCACAATCCCGAAGGGGTGTTAGAGTTCAGAACTTTTGTGATTGTGCCACTGGCCAAAGGTGATTGAGTTGGTGAGTGGTGGGCTTGGATAAGCTCAACATGTGCATACATAATACACATGAGATCATGAATAAGTTGTGAGATAAAATGATAATGTGGAGGAATCAGAGGAATCAGAGTTCATTGGGCCTCTCACATAGAGTCTGCCTAAGTTGAAGAAATTCAAACTTCAGCTTCTATTGTTTTCTGGTCCTTGATCTAACTTTTTTTATTCTCGTTTATGCTTTATATTTCTTTTTTCTATGACATATGGTATCTTATTGTATTGGAGTAGCATTTGATCATATTTGAACATGGTTGAACTTCATTTCCCATCATTTCAATTGTTTATTTTGATAAAGAATTTCAATTTCATTTATTCCATTTATGTAGTTTCCTGTTCTTGGTTCCTTTATTTAACTTATTTTATTAAATTACATAGTCTATTCATATCTCTTTGATTTCGGTTAATTGCACTTATTTTGTAATCTTGTACATCAGAACCCAAATCAGGTAAGTGTGCAGTTGACTGTTGTTTTCATTCTTATTTTATAATCTTTATGCTGAACTCTCTTGTCAGTAGTTGTATGATTGGTTTGGAATATTGCATTAGTCTAAAGACTCTTGTCCCTTAAATTAATATATTACATGAAAGATGATTTCATTAGTTCCCTTTGCAGGATGATCAACCAGATGTTCAAGGACTATCTGTTATTTTATCAACTGGAAGATGTGCAACTCAAAGTCCAATAGGTGGGATTTTGGGATTTTTTTTCTTTCTAATCTTTGTGATGATATCAGGATACAATGGTTTTAAACATAAATTGGTACTGCATATTTGTTTTATAAACACACTTTATTTAAAAGCTAGAGTACTTTTGCAGGTTTGTTTTATGCATATAGTTTCCATTTTACTGTGGAGAGGTTCGAATCTGTAGAATTATGTGATTTTGTAATAGTCTTTTTGGATTAGTTCAATTCATTTTTTCCATGCAAATAATCTTTTCCAAATAGTGTTTTGTTACAGAAGATAAAAAGTCAAAACATTTGAGGAAGAATAGGCATAATCGTGTGATAGATATACAAAATTTGAGTGTTTGGAGATGCAGCTTGTTAAGTTTGGTCTACAAATATACAGATACATGATCTTCAATGGTACATCAAGTGTTCATCATGTTTGAAATTAACCAGTGCTATTTTTTGAATGACAACATAAGTGTACAGAAGATGAGTAAAAGCCTGGATGGTAATCACCCATCTTTCTTATGAAAATTGATGAATTTCATAGAGTTCACTATATTAAAAGGGTGACAACTTCTGATTTGGGATTTAGAATTGAGTGCAGCTTGTTCCAAGTAAAAGACCTGATTGAGCCTGTTCTTTTTAGGGTTATAACTTATAATCCATATTGTGAAGCAGACTTTTTCACATTATGACCAATCAAAGTTGGTGTATACCATCAACCTGGCTATCAGCATTTAGCAAGTTGCTGCATGTGGGAGATAGTGAAGAATAAGTGGAATACAGTGAAAAATGAGAACATTCGTGTGGGTATTTATACCCTCTTTACCGAATTGTTGCCAGTTATCAGTAGTTGTCATTCCCTATGCATGTCTTGTTGGTGTGAATATGTCTTGTTACTTGTACCTAGTAATTTACCTTGCTAGGGACTTAAGAGACTTATTCACATATTAAGTTTACTTAGGATTATAAGACTCCTTCTAAAAGTCTTAGTTGGCATGTCTAGATCTTATCTTTCTAACTTTTAATGCTCGATTCCTAGGTTGCTAGGAGTTAGTTGTCACATGTCATAGGATTAAAACACATGTCACAATCATGTTTAATCCTATTCCTCACCTTGCCTATATAAGCAAGGTCATTGTACTCATTTGTAACATACTTTATACCTCATCATCATATTGATATGTCTTAATATCAAGCAAACTCATTTTCTTGCATACTCTCTCGTGGAAGGAATCCACATTGTTTTTGCAGGTGGTCTTGGGTACAGAGCTAATCTTCAACTCTTACATGGTATCACAACCAAGCTTTGCAAAACCCTTCTTAGATCTGAGGGTTGAGATATCGCTAGTGAGAGATCTTGGTTATTTTGAGTAAGGTTGAGTAGGCTCTTCCCTTGCACCATATGGTGAACTTGAGAATCAAAAAAACTTGAAGAAAATACCAGATTTGGAGAGTTTCTCTTTGTGGGTTTTCATTACAGGTCATTTTTGGCTTGTGTTTTGGGGGAATCTGAGCTTATTTTTGAGTCCAGGGTGGCTGAGAAAGTCAAGATCGGCTTTTGTGTTTTCTAAATCTTGACACTTTTAGCCAAAGTTATAAGGGTTTGAAGATTTCAAGATATAGAGGTAGCTGAGCTTTCAACACACTTTGAGCCCAAATCGACCTTGCCATTGTAGTGTCCCTCCGTTTCGACCGTCTTTGGATCTTGAGTGAGTTCGTTTGGTTAATTTGAGTTGTCTTTTGTGTTCGTTAATATATTGTTAAATTTGCCTTTGAAATTTTTGTATCTAGCCTTGATTAATCAATTAAATTAAATTAAATTAAATTGATTACAAGGTGACTAAGTTAATTGGGGGTAAAATAATAATTAAATGAAGATGAATCTAGATGTAGTGTGACATTTAGAACATACCCGATCTTGGTTAACCAACCAAATGCAATTGTTAACTTTAACTATCGTGGTAGATTTAAGATTAGTCTGTAGGTTGGAGATTGACAAATCTGAATCGCTTTGGTATTTGGTTAACTATATTTATATATGTATATTTATGCATAGATATATATATATATATATATATATATATATATATATATATATATATATATATATATATATATATATATATATATATAAATTATGATGTTAGAAAGTAATTTGATTTCCTATTTATTGTTGATATTTCTTGGTGGAAGTTAAACACAGTATGTTTATATTTTATTATATATATACATATATATAATAGTAATTAAATTATCTAGTTCCGTATTGGATGATGAAACAAATTTTAATGTGAAATTAATTTTAATATTCGGTCGCATATATATATAATATCTATTTAATTACTCTTTAGTTGAATCAATCTCTTCATAAAATTCCATATTTTGTTCTGGCTATTATGACTTCGGCTGGAATAATAATAAATTATAAAATTTATAAGAGTAATATAAGTAAAATAAAAATAGATAAAGTAAAATAAAAATATTATTATTATTATTATTGTTGCCAAAGTAGTATAAAGTAGATGGTTTAGAAAAAAATAAATAAATAAATAAAAATAAATGAATAAATACATTGTGAATTATCTATTTATTTAGTGATCAATTAAATGAATGGTAGATAAGAATAAGTATTATTTATATATATATATATAATTGATATAATAATAATAATAATCTTGTGCATGCAGCTAAGTTTACACCTGTCCTTGCTTCAAAGTATTCCTCCCTCACCCACGTGCCTTGTCCTTACTTTCACTCTTTGCATGCTTTTCTCTGAAGGACAGCTGTGCTTAAAGAAAAAGGGATATACATTTCTGGTTGTCACGTCTGCAAAAAAGAAAGGAGGGTGCCTGTTTCTTTTGTATCTCCAGCTAATTCAAGGAAGAAAAAGAAATAGCGATATCAGGTTTGAGTAATGTTGATTCACTGAACTAAGCTTGGCTCGTGGTTTCATTTGAATGTGTATAGGCCATATACTTTGCTTCTTTGCTACATGCTTTGTATTTACGGTAGAATTCTGAGTTGAATACTCTGTTTTAAGTTTCTGTTAATAGTGGTGGTTGGTTTGCTGTTGATTTTTCCTTTGTAAGGTTGGTATTGTAACAAATTCAAGCCTAATTAGGTATTATGGTTTCTGCCTAACCACAAGTTTTGAGGGATTTTGTTAATCAGTTCACATGCCTGTTCTTGCGTTCTTCCTGCTGCCATGGTGTTGGGGTCTTCCCCAAACTTACTCTCTGATAATGACCTTTCACTTCTCCCAGTTGGCGAATTTGCAGCCTGAAAGTAAGGCTCGACAAAGGTGTTAGAGCATGTCTATTAAAGAAAAGTAAATTTCAGCCAAGATTATTATGTGCACATCTAGGTTTTAACATCAGGGCACCCTCTATCCTTCCTAGCTCATATCTCAGAGCAGCATAAAGGTAAGCCAGCACACCTAATAATCCGCTATCTATGTAATGCATTAAGGGTCGCTATTGTATGAAGTTGTGCAGCCCTCATCCTCTTAACCTACTAGCCTGCTCACACCGAAAATACAAGCAAAGCTTACAATGTTAGGATGCGAATCAGTGAGTTTCATAATTTCAAGATTTGAGCGCTTCCTTGCAAAGCTTGTAGAGGTGTAAATAGCCTCTTGATTCCATTGGCAATCTTTCACTGCTGCAGTGTTAGGCCTTAGGGGGTGTATAAAGTTTTGAATAATGTTCCTGATACCATTTGCATCTTGTCACAGCCATAACACATGAACACAGAAGACTTTGGAGGTGTAAAAAGCCTTCCTGATTCCGTTGGCAATTGGTCACATCTGCAATACTTGAAAATAGAATGTTGTAGAGGTTTATATAATCTCTCTGTTTTCATTGGCAACCTGTCTCAGCCGCTAAATGAGTATGCAACATCAGTGTATACTTTTGAGCTAACCTGGTCGCATTTTCAGGCCTTTATCCTTAACAACCACAGTGCCAGCAAGGAGCGATGAATAATTCTGTGTTTTGGGGGTTACGAGTCTGCAACTACAAATAATTTCCCCTCGTACCATTCACAACCTACCACAGCAACAACTCTTGAACATGGAAGTCTATAGGGGTGTAAATAGCCTTCCTGATTCTATTCGCAATTTGTCCCATTTGCAGTACTTGAAAATAGAATGGTGTAGAAATTTAAATAATCTCCTGATACCATTGTCAGCCTGTCTTAGCCGTAGCAATTGAACATGATAGGAAGTTTAAAGGTTTAAATAATCTGTGCTTTACACCTACCAAATGCATTTGCTTGAAAGTTTCTTAGGCATGCCTTTCTTTAAGGAAAAAGGCGATCCCTTTAAGAAATTAAAACGCTAGAACTTTTTAAAAAAGGCTTGAATTTAACTCTAAGCCTCACGTGAAAGCACATTTTTATATATCCCTTCAATTAAGGGAAGAGAGTATATTAAGGAAGAGAATATACCTTAACTCTTTTAGAAAGGGAATTATATTTTTAAAAATTTAAAATAGGGGAAGGGATTAAATAGTTTAAAATGAGAAAGGGAATATATTTATTTAAGATAAGGATATAAGTAAAAATAAAGAAATATTTTCCCCATGTAGGAATCCTTATAAAGGGAAAAGTCTAGTATTTATAGAAATTAGTTAAATTAAAAGAAGAGAAAAGAAACTGCTTTTTATTCGTGGGCCTCCTCCTTTCCTTATTAAAAGGAAATTAAATAATAAGTAAGGCGTAAATTAATTAATCTATATTTATTTATTTATATGCTATTTCTTAATCTTATCAATTTTCTTTTATTTACTTTTTGAGAATATATATGGGGTTGAGTAAATAATTGAATTAATAATAATAATAATATAAATAAAAATTTAAAACATTTATGTTGAGGGATAATTGAATTAAAATAAAAATTATATTCTATCATGGAAGGTTTTACTACTTGTTTAAATTGGAATTGGTTTGGTAAAGATCTATGACCTAAATAATATACAATGATTTGGTTATTGGTGTCGATACACAATTATACTCTTATGAAGGCTTGATCAACCTCAATCTTAATCATGGATTGAATATTACTAGTAAATTATTGAATAACAATAATTTCATTAGTTGTAAATATTGATGGTTACTTATAGGTTAATACTCGTTGTCGTGTTAAAAGAAGATTAAGCATCAATACTATTTGTGTCTAGTTGGTTAAATAATGATAGTACCTTTCGGGTTGATAACCAAGTAATGATGTTAGGAGATGATACTAACTTCTAGATAATATTAGTAATTTGTTAGTCTTAGTGCATTTAATTCTTGCGTAATAGGTCTATGAACTTAAATAGGCTCTAGGGTGTTACTTTTATACCTTTATTAAAACTCCTAGATTGTGTTGAGTTGGTATCTCGTATACATAAGAGAAGTGTGAACATGATAATGCATAAGAAATAATATTCTAAGAGCAATATTGGCATTTTCAATATATCCTGTTGTATTAGTAGAACATAGGATAACAAGGTTGATAAAAGTAGGGATTGTGAAGTTAAATGTTAGAAAAGAATATTTTGGTCTCTTTGAATAAATGGTTATGTTGATGAATTTGAATTAGCTATAATTGTATAAATGAGGTATTTATATAAGAAGTTGTTTGGATAACCCTTTTAAAAGTGGTTATGGATTGGATGATTTATTCTTATATGTTGATTTCATGAGTTTGTTGGTATTATGTGTTGCATGGTCACTTTGTTTATCCATTTATTTATGCTTGGTGTTGGGATAGATCTAAAATATGTTTATTTAATTTCTTTAATTGTTTTAAGTGTTTTCTTGTTGAGTGAAAAGATAAATCGTGATGATGAGCTAAACATTCTTGAAATTGACTGTTTTGATTGTGTTTCAAACTGAAAGGTTGAATTTTACGTTCTCATGATTGATTGCATTCTCCATTGAATTATCTTCCGTTTGATGAGTTATAGTCCAAGCCATGATGTGAGTTTCTTTGGGAACCTAAGTATTTGCGTACCTTTCAGTTGGGAGTATACGAATATTGGTGTTATAGTATCCCTTGCTTTTCCCTTTGTATGCCTCTAGAAGCAGTCACCTTGTAAGTGGTCGATGAGATTGTTCTATGTTATGTTTTGGTTAACCTTGTGGTTTGGCCTTGTGATCGTTCTGCTTGTCTATCTTGGTCGTGGGTCCTTTCTTGTCATCTCCTAGCACAGGGGGTGGGCCTTTGGGTCCACATGGTCAGGTGGAACGTGCCATGCACCCCATTGGGTTCCCAGGATGTGTTCGTGATGCAAAAACAGATGTAGAGTTCCATAGCTTCACTTGGTTGAAGACTACTCCTCATTTTGTACCTTATTCTTCATTGATGTATCATTCTTGTACTTGATGTACTCTTCCCGTTGATATAAGGGAAGCATTATGTAATGTATTATTGTGCCCATGATGTGTCGTATCTATGGAAATATGCTCCACAATTGTACTATTGAACTGTAAATTGAATTGCAATAAAATGATGTATTGTTTTCCACTCTTTTGATCATTAATAGTTGTATGTTATCATTGTGTAATCTTGGTTGTTTATTCACTTTCGTTTGATAAAAGTTTATGATTAGTAATGACCGTTTCATGTACCCCAGAGGACGTGAATGACTTTGTAATTGCATAATTGCTTTCATGTAATGTATGTACATATTCATCGTATGCAATGTTTCGCTTTCCAAAAAAAAAAAGTGTGGTGTTTGTTGCCCTTTGGGGTTCACACGGCGGGGCATTACAGCCATCATGTTCAAAAGGGCCGAGAGACGAAGTTTGATATAAAATATGCCTATGTTCAGCCTCAAATGTTTTTGAGGCAATTTTTTTAACTCAGGCAAGCCATACGACCCCCTAAGTACAGGCGGTACAATCTTTTAATTTTCATAGAGAAAATTATTTATGAAATAATTTTCTATGGGGTTTCTATAGTTTTGGGCTAAAATTTCTATATGTTCAGGTTGATATATTTTAATTTTGTTGGGAAAATATATTTTTGGGTTAAATTTTTTTTTTTTGTAGTCAAAAATTTATTTCGGACTATCAAATCCGATAGTCTGTACTGCAGATTTTTCGTTGGCTTTTTGCAAAGGTTGTCGGCATTTGCCGATTGTGCACCGTTGGCCTCGAGCCCCCTTTCATGTCGAGCTCGATCACATCCGTGTCTACCAGGAGTGCTTAAGGGAGTGGGTGCGGGAACCCACCGTCTCCCTTTTCCTCCATTGCCTTGCTGCTCGCTTGGTGGTGGGTTTTTATTTTGCCCTAGCAGAGTTGTCAATCATATTGCCAACAAAGGGCCAGACCGGAGGAGCTTAAATTTTGCTCCTAGATAGTTTGCCAAGCCCTAATAGGGCAATTTTCTTCAACGGGGCATATTTTTTCGCTCGGATATCAAAATTTTGCAAATGAGATATCGACGAAAATCTAGTTCTGTGTACTTCGCAGGGGTGCAGGTCTTTTTGAGAGATTTTGTTGCAGGTACATTTTATTGGCAACTAAAGTGTGTTTACCCCTTTGGACCTCCGAGCTCACAACTTCTCGCTAGTTTATCCAATTTTGGTGATTTTAGTGGCAATTGGAAGGTATTCAGGAGCTCTTTCATTCGATTCATGCACTTTTTTCAGATTCAGCCCCAAGTGTAATTTATTTAGATTTTTGCATATTTGTTTCCTGGTTAATAACTTGGACATCCTGTCTCCTAGAGAAGTTTTGTTTGTGGAGTGGCTTCATTTTCAATTGTATTTTCAGATTTGGGAGGTATCATATCAGTTTGCTTCAGATATTTGTCTATTTTTCCCTCTTGGTACTTGTTGACCTAATGGTTGAACCAAGGTTTTTGAAGTTTTAACTCCTCATAATTATAATACATGGAAGGTGAGAATGCAAAGATTGCTTTGGTCTAAGGGTTTGTGGTCCACATTGAGTGACCATCAACCTGATTTTTCCAAAGAATATGAAAGATTTGCTCATAGGAATAGATGTGATGGAGCTATGGGTTTAATTGCTATGCATGTTTCAGATAGTTTGTTCTTCCATATTGAGGATTGTACTACTCTTAAGTAGGTATGGGATAAGTACAAGGATCTATTTGGTTCAATTAGTGAGGTCCGTGCCATGCAATTGGAGGCTGAATTGGCATCACTTTCCACATATTCCTTTCCTACCATTGAAGACTACTTGGTAAAGTTTAAATCATTAAGTGTAAAGTCCCCTTTGTTGGAAATTGAATTGCATCAAATGGTTGTCATTGATGTCAACACAGTATTGAATGTATGAGATGTTTACTAGAAGCTATTCCCTATCGAAGATGTTCTTTATTTGTGATCCAGTGTGTTGGCTTTTGGGTCCGGATTCTACCACAAGACAAGCTATGACCTTGATATCTTAACTATGTCATTATGACTCTCTCAGACAACTGTATTCGAGATCTTGGCCGACTTAATATGATACACTACATGGATTAAAATTTTAAATTATATGGTGCCGACAAAGAGAGTTTTGATCCAATTAGGCCAACCTAATTGATGATATATATATATATAAGATGTTTTGAGGAATGGTATGTATATATATGGGTAACGGATGTGAAATGTGAAAAAAAGGTGTGTTTGAAGTATTTGTAATTTCCTTGGTGGCCGACCTAGCTTTTATTTGTAATTATATTTTTCTTTTGGTGGCCGACCTTCTCCTTGAAGAGGTGCAACCTCTCTTGAAAAATGTATACATAGAAGTTCGTTCTTCCTCATTCTATCATCAAGCAAGTTCGAAGTCTCTTCTCTTCTCTCAAGTGCGAATTACTAAGAGCAGATTGTGAATTCATCAAGAGCAGATTGTGAATTCATCAAGTGCAGATTGCGAAGTCATCAAGAGCAGATTGCGAACTCTTCAAGAGCAGATTTGTGTTCAAGGAAGTGCAGATTATTTGTCTATCATTGCATCTTGTGAAGGTGCTGATTATTGGCCTTGAGATTGGCCTCATTGTAAAGAGACTTGTTGCCATTATTTTTTATATAATAGAGAGATCTTTGTTGTTGGGTTTTCCTCCCTCAAGAGGAGAGTTTTCCCAAGGTATTTGCTGTGTCATTGTGTTGATTTTTGAATTAAATTTCTGTGCATTAAATCTGATCATAAAACTAACATGGTATCAGAGCGGGTTTGAAGAAGATCTTGATCAAATTGTTATTACAGCGATACTCTTTACTCTCTTTCTCATCGTTGTTTACTTCTATCTCTTCGTCAAGATGGTGATCGGCCTTAAGCTTGAGGATAGACTTGAAGGAGCATCTAATTTCACATCTTGGAGATTTAGAATTATGCTTTCCTTGGAAGAAAGTGTATTGGCTGAGTTCGTGGAGAGCAAAGTTTCCGAACCTGTTGATGAGGAAGAGAAGATTCAATGTAAGAAGAAAGATACTAAGGCAAAGAAGATAGTTGATTCCGTGAAGGATCATATTGTTCCCATCATCTCTAAGATGAAGACGGCAAGGGAGATGTTTAAGTCTTTGGAGGAGATGTATGAGATCAACAACACAAGCCGTGCACTTGCATTGAAGCAACAACTTCATCATGTGAAGATGGCGGAAGGAGAATCTGTCATCGCTTACTTCATGAAGATTTCCAAATTGAGAGATCAACTCTCTTCTATTGGTCATTTTGTTGATGTCAAGGATTTGACCATGTTAGCTGTTAATGGTCTTCCTTCATCTTGGGAGTCTTACATTCAAGGAATCAGCGCGAGATTGAAACTTCCCAAGTTTGATTGTATGAGGGCGGACTGTATTCAAAAGGAGTCTAGGTTGGCTATGAGAGGTATTGGTCAAAGCTCTACAAATGAAGACATTCATGTTCTTTCCGCTCAATCCTCGAAGAAGAAAGGGAAAGATGGAAAGAAAGGATATTTCAAGAGGAATAGAGATAAATGAGCTGATGGTGCTCTCGCATTCAAGAAGTGGTACCTCCCTAAAGTCCAATGTTTTCGTTGTGACAAGTTTGGTCACTATGCAAAGGATTGCCCAACCAGGCCTAATTAGCATGCTTCATTTGCGGATGTGGGTGAGATCTCCCCTCAGAAGGATTTTGGGGAATTTCTATTCTAAGTCATGGGCCTGTGTTCAAGCCGTGAAGGTTGTATGCTGATCTGTGCGCAAGAGCAGTGTATCTTATTGTGTCTAGTATTTGCATCCATCAGAATATTTAAAGAGATAAGTATTCTTTGTTTGCTGAGTTATATCATTTAGTTGGATCTTGTAATTGGTAAAGAGATAGTGGGTTCTCTTGAATTGTGTTCACTAGCATAGTGGTTTCATTTATTGCATGCTGGTTGTGAAGATTTCTGAGTGTGACTCTAAAATAAAAAGAGAATTGTAGTTTCGATGGTGATTGGTTGGTCACATTGATATCATTCTCTAATGCATGAATTGTGATAGAGCCTTGAACTCCTAGAGAGAGTTGGTTCTACATGCTAACTGCATATTGCATTCAAGAAATCTGTAGTTGTGCAGACTGTTTTTTTGTTGTGCTGAGTTTGGCACTCTCGAGAGGAGTAAAAGATGGAAGGAAGAGTTATATCAGAATTCAATAAGGATAAGTTTCTTTATCCCTTCATTCTGATCCTTTGATATATTTCCCTTTAGGTTGATTTACTTATTCATGTTTTATATTGTTCATAAATTCTTATGTATTCATGCTATAACCTGAGATAATAAACCTTTTATGATTCTAGTCTTGATATTTCTTTGCATAGTTATAAACAGTTAGTAATCTCTCTCTATAATGCTTACAGAAAGATCTAGGGGCAAGAAAGTGATGAGAGATTGCTTAGTGATGAAAAGCTTGAGGCATCTTATGAGGAAGTCATGCCGACCAAAGAAATGATCAAGCGTGAAGTCACAACTTGCAGCCATGAGACTAAGTTGATGGCTAGAGGGAGTTCACTTCCAAAAGAATTCTTTGCAATCTTTGAAGCAGGAATCAAGAGGGAGCTTTGTAACTCACTGAGAAAAAGTGAAGATTACTGTATTGCAAGGCTAGGTGCTAAACCCTTAGAGGATCCCTTCAGCTGCTGAGATCAGAATTGCTCAAAACTATCATCTGGATTTGTCATTGGTAGCTCCGCAAACCTATTCAGAATAGAGTGATCTGCAATGAGGTCGAGGAGGTCAACCCTGAACTCTCTACAGTACCAGAGGTGTGCACTGGAAAATATTTATCTAAGGAAAGCGTTGCAGGCAATCTTGGATGATGAGGTCAAAAGGTTGATGCAAGTACTTAAAGATTAAGAGGGAGCCTACTATTGATATTTTGAAGAGATTTGGTATGATGGATTGCAAATCCATGGCTACACCTATGGAAACCAACTTGCACAAGTTGAAGGACGCTGCAGCTAGTTCAGACCTGGTGGATCCCACGATGTATAGGCAGTTGATTGGATCCTTGATGTATCTAGTTAACACTAGACCTGAAATCTGCTATGCAGTAAGTGCACTTAGTCAGTTCATGTGTGAACCGAGGTAGGTACATCTTGTTGTAGCGAAACATGTCCTTAGATACTTGCGTGGGACAGTTGGATATGGGCTGAGATATTCTTCAGGGCTGAAATATTCTTCAGGTGTGATCCTGGAGCTGCATGGTTACACAGATTCTGTTTTGGCAGGTTGTGTTGCTGATCAGAAGAGCACCTCTGGATGTTGCTTCAGGTTGGGATCTGCGATTATCTCCTGATGTAGCAGGAAGCAGTCTTTAGTGGCACTGAGTTTCGTAGAAGTCATGTACATTGCAACATGTGTGGCAGTTTGAGAAGCAGTGTGGCTTCGGAAGCTCCTTGTAGGATTGGTTGGACAATCGTTGGAGCCAATTGTCATCCATTGTGTTAATTAAGCTATGTGGAGCCTTCTGTCAATATAGTGTTTCATGACAGAACTAAACATGTTATTGAGGAAAGCATTTCAGTTGAGGTATATTAGCACTGATGAGTAGACAACAAACATTCTCACCAAGCCTCTCTCTAGAATAAAGTTTGTGTACTTTCAAGATAAGCTTGGTATGGTGGAGAATACAGCCTTAACTGAGGAGTCTTAGTATCAGTGATCCTCTTTAATGAGTTCTCTGTGAGAGAAGTTCGAGGTGAAATCCCTTGATTAATGAGTTCTTCTCTATACTTTTATATTTTAATTCTAAGTTACCGAATCGTCCAACTTTGTAGTGCGTTTCCAGAGACGAAATGTTTTTGATAAGGATTCGGGTACGAAACCCTTTGGAATCATCCTGGAATTGGTTTTTTCCCTGTAGAATTGTTTCCAGATTTGGCATAACGTATTTGGGCAATTCAAAGGTAGACGTGGTGATTCCAGGGCGTTTCTTAACTATTTCCAGACGTCTTTTGACTTTTTTTCTCTTGAAAAACGCAAAAATAAGGGCTGAAAACACTAACTAAAGACAGGGAAAATGTGTGTGATTTCATTGTATTTTATTTTGTGTTTGAAGAGGAAAAAAACCTGCAAGATAAAAATTCCGCGACCAGAAGAACACATGACCAGAAGAACATGCTGTGACCAAAAGGAAAAAACGTCGGACCGGGGTAGACCTCGACGCTAGGGTAGATCTCTGCGTGACTCAACAAAAGCACGACCAGGGCAGGGAGGCAGGAAGGCGCGCATGAGTTTTCATTTTTTAGTTTTTTTTTTTTCAGTTTTTTTTAAAACGAAAAACCCTTAACTTTTATCTTTATTTTTAGTTTAAAATTAAATTTTTTAATGATTTAAAATTGAAAGTTAAAATTATCTATTAAGTTATTAAATATTATCAAATATCAAATACTATAATGGTTAATAATTAACTATTATAGTATTTGATATTTATTATTTATTATTTAAAATTTGTTGTATAATATTATTATTAAATTACACTATATTATATTATATATAAATAATAAATATATTATATATTATGTAATTTAAATTATTAATATAATTAAATTATTAATAAATAATGATATATAATTTATAAACTATAATATTAATATATTATATTATATTATATATTTATTATATATAATATAATATTATAGATTATAGTTTAAAAATTATATATAATATTCATCAGGCATTTTTGTGTATATATATATATATATATATATATGTCGGGCGTTTTTGTATATATATATATATATATAATGCATATATATGTACATACATATATATATATACATACATTATACATTATACATATATACATATATATATATATGTATATATATGTATATATGTAATGTATATATATATACATATTATATATATATATATATATATATGTAATGTATATATATATATACATATATATATATATATACATATATTATATATATATATACATACATTATATATATATATATATACATACATATATATATATATATATATATATATATATATATATATATATATATATATATATATATATATACATATATATATTCATTATACATTATACATATATATTACATATATACATATATATATTCATTATACATTATACATATATACATGTATATATGCATTACATATATATATATATATACATTATACATATATACATATATATATATATATATATATATAATACATATGTATTATAAATATATATATATATATTTAAATATTTTATTATATTTTTGTTCGGACGTACCCGATTCCGTACCCAACCCCCCAAAAATTTCTCTGTACCCACATACCCATACCCGATTCGGCAACTTAGTTTTAATTGTCAGGTCTTTGCTAATAAGTAAAATTGTTCAAACATTCAATTTCTAAACTCGTCTGGTGCATATTTATTACAGTTCTGTGTGTTCTTATAGTTTCTTTACGATCAGAAAATTTATGGAGGCATTAATTAATTACCAAGGTTTTTCCTGCATACTGTAAATGAAATACAATATAAACAGATGGTTGAAGCAGTAAAGAAATTATTGAACAACTTAAATTTTATAAAACGTATGCTAGTTTCTTGTCTGCAGGCTATGAGGATGTTCCTGCTTATCGTTTATCTTTGATGGAGGATACAAAATCTATTAATCAACTGGTATATTTGCTTCTGTTCTCTTAGTCTTTTTAAACATTTGGGAGTATGTTTTCCAGAAAAGAAGTTAATTGCTAATGCTAGGTCTAGGTTTTGTAAATGTAACTGCCATTGACAAGAATATGTTTCTGGCTATACAGGATAGATAGTTCTCCTTATTTCTTTTCCTGTTTCATTTGTATGAAAGCTTGATGAATTTCTATTTTCCATTCAGTAGTTCATCAATTATAACTGTAACAATCTAATAATTTGGACCTGGATGATGTTGCTCATAAAAGTACTTACTGTTTGTTGCTGTTAAATTTCTAGAATGTGCTGGTTCAAGAAGGAAAGGAGATGGCAGCTGTTCTCTACACCTATCGCAGCTGTGTTAAAGCTCTTCCTCAGGTCATTCTTTTTTTGCTTTCATTTCTATTCTGGAATGACACCAGATTTATTGAGTTGAAGTTTTTGATCTTTTGTTGAAGTATTATAGAAAATGTTACCTAGATAGACTATTCACATTTTAACAAAAGGTTATTTGTTGAGTCACCTTCTAAAATATCTTGCATTGTGTGGTTGTCTTTAATAAATCACCTTCTGAATATCTTGGATAACATGGTTGTCTTTTTGCCACAAACAACTGACACATTTAGTATGTTTATGGGGTTGCCTTCATTGGACTTTTGCCAGTGATTGCTTGGATATATTGTCAAAGTAGGAAATAAAATAATTTGCTACCATAAGTGAGTGTATTGAGTTCAAATGGTGTAAAATTAGGAACTGTAAAGTGTTACATAAATAATAGAAATATTAATTAGCATTAGTTTCATGTTGGCGGTTTTCACTCAATTAGGAATATTGTTAAAACTCTGCTGAGATTTTATGTTTTTTGCTTGTAAGGTTGTTTCACATATAATTAACTTGGCTTCCTTATGTAAGCTTATTTAATAGGTGTAATCATAGTTTTAGAAGTTGCCCAAAACTCACAGGAATCGCAAGTCACAAGGAAAGCTAAGAATCTTGCCCATTAACTCACCTATGCCCAGTTTTGTGAAGCTAATGATTTTAAGTATTTTTTATTTTGCCAAGATTTTGCCTAGTCACTGAGCCTGAATCAAAATTGGGTCTGCTGAGTTTTGTTGAGTTGCAAGTTTTGAACTATGGGTACAAGTTTTGTATATACATTCAAGAATGTTTGATATGTTCTTGACATACAAGAAATTTCTATCTGTAAAATAACTAATAATCGTGCTCTTTCTGTCAAATTTCAAGGCATCAAATGTATGATTAAAATTCTCAAGAATGAAAAGCTGATTATAGTTGGTATTGGTGATAAAGGGATTGAACACGCTTGTTGAGCTCAAGTTGGCAGTTTTATGCTCCAGCAATGGTGGATAATAACAGTATACTTCAGCATGAAAACTATGCACACTTGAATTATTGGTTTTTGTCTATACAAAGTCTAATATGGTGAATGGACTTCCATCCATAACAAGAATGTCATAATGTGTGCACATGATGCCAGATAGGAAAATAGAATCAACACTCATTTGATATTGATAAAGCTGTCATGGCCCCGAAATTGCAACACTAAAACCTGAATATTAAAACGCAAACAAATAAAAAACATAAAATAAATAAATAAATGACAATGTAAATATTAAAATATAAATTTAAATATTGTTATTATAATAATATAATACTAAAAATAGTAAGTACTGAAAATGGCCATTGCTATAAATAGTAAGGATTGAAAATGGCCATTGCTATAAATAGTAACCTCTGCTAGAAAGCACCAAAAACCACTGCAAAGCCCAATTCAGGTTCTGACTCCCCTAACCAACTCCACTTAGCTACGGGAACCTTGGAATAGGCTAATGGAACTCTCCAATTGATTAGGTGCAAGAAGGGGACATTACAGTCCTCCCTCCCTAAGATTGCTTGCCCTCAAGCAATTGCAACTCTGGATGCTGTATTATTTGCTCACTCTCCCAAGTAGCATCCTCCACTGGCAAATTTTTCCACTTCACGAGATACTCCTTAATCACCCTCTTTCGCAGAGTACGCTCCCTGACCTCAATCACAGCCTCAAGAACCAATATCAACTTGCCTTCCTCATCCAAAGGAGGCAACTCTGTAGAAGGAACCACATTTTGATCAAGTGCATTTTTTAAGGCGAGAAACGTGGAAGACATTGTGCACCTTGCTACTCTCAGGTAGCTCCAACTCATAAGCCACCTCTTTGATCCTCTTGGTGACTCTGAATGGTCAATAAAATGGGGCTTAAGTTTTTCTAATCCACTCTTCTTGAGAGTTGATTACTTGTAAGGTTGCAACCTCAAATAAACCATGTATCCAACCTCGAAAGCTTGCTCAATGCGATGCTAATCAGCATACAACTTCTGCTGATTTTGAGCATGTTGTGTATATTATCTCTTAGAGACCTCAAGATATCCTGACTCTCTCTTGAAGATCTCTGGCTCTGGGTACCTTGCAATCTCCAAAGAGTAAGTCAATGAAGCTGAGAGCTTCATAACCATACAACACCATGAATGGAGACATCTTGATGGACATATGGAAGCTAGAGTTGTAGAAAAACTCTCCCAAATGCAACCACTTAACCCACACCTTCTGTTGCCTTGAAACATAGTTGTGTAGGTAACCTTCCACCCATTTTTTAACCACCCCAATTTTCCCATCAGTCCGAGGATGATAACTAGTGCTAGGGGTCAACTTTGTGCCACACAATTTAAATAACTCCTGCCAAAACAAGCTCATGAAATCGCTGTCCCTATCACTAATGATGGTCTTAGGTGTTCCATGAAGCCTAAACACCTCTCTGAAAAAAAATCTGCCACTTGCACTACTGTATGCCTTGTTGATATGGCAAAAAAGTGAGCAAATTTGGTCAATCTATCTACCACCACATATATACTATCCTTCCCCCGCACCTTGTGGAGCCTTGTAATGAAGTCCATTGATATACTTTCTCACTTCTGAGTACGAATGGGTAGGAGCTACAATAAACTAGCAAGTGTGTTCGTTTTTGTTTTGTTGGCACACTTGGCATTCACAAACATACTTGAAAATGTCATCTTTCATCCCTTTCCATGAGAATCTCTCACGGACCTACCTATATGTCTTATCATAGTTTACATAATCATTGAGTACTCTTCGAGTGCCCGATTAATCGCAAGAAAATTGAGAAAACGAGTATTTCCTACCTTTACTCGCCAATCACGGTAGCAAGCATTTTTACCACCTTTTTTTTTTGCATTTTCGCGCAGAATTTCCAATGTAAACTCTCGTTTTATGCATTTTATCTCATACCTGCGATTTTCCCTTCATTTTTTGTGTGATTTTCCCTTCGTTTTTATCTCGATTTGCAGCAACAGCTATAGGTTAGGGCTACGTTTTGCTCAAGTTGTGGGCATTTGAAATTCGGTCCCATCCAAGCAAGATCTGAGCATCGGCATGCAAGTGTGATGGCGTCAATTTCAACTCGAGCCAGGCGTGTTGACTTGAAGAAAATGTGCGACTCCTGCAATAACTTCTAAGAAGGCAGCACATTCACAATATATTTTTACGGTTTTCTATTTCACTTTGTCTTTCATAAAATTTTAAATATGCATTTCAGATTTTATTAATGAAAGTTTATAAAAATTAAGTATTACATTTATTTACATTAAATTTTTATTGAACATTTTAACATTTAATATATTTAAATTCAATATTATTTCATTTTATTTTTAATTTTAACATTTAGTAAGTTAAAATATAATATTTTAAAATATTTGATTTATATTTTAAATTATTAATATATAAAATTTAAGTAATTTATATTAAGTTTACATGGCATGATATTTATTATTAATATTTATTATATATACTATTATTATATATATTTATTATTATATTTATTTAATATATATATTATAATTATATTTATTTAATATATATTATTATTATATTTATTATTAATGTATATACTATAAAATTATAAATTATATTTATTATTAAGATATGTCGCCGAGTATTTCGCCGAGTATTTGCCGAGTCAAAAAATTTGGGCTTGCCGAGTACTCTCCAAATCTGAGTATGTAAACTATGCGTCTTATAGTATCCAGGATGACCGGCCATAGGAGTGTCATGAAAAGCGTTTGAAATTTGCACTTTCATCTTGGATTCAAAAGCTGACCAAATTCTTTCCTTATAATATATAAGACCGTCCCTTATTTGGTAATTCTCATCCTGCAATGAACCATCAAGAATGCTGTTTGCAAGTGCATTCTTGGCATAATCAGTCTGTATTCTCTCCTTCCAATCTGTTGATATGATTGAAATAGAGCATAAATGTGGTATTCTAGACAAGGCATCAGCCACCACATTCCTCTTCTATTTGACATATTCAATGACAAAGTCATACCCTTGAAGTTTACTTACCCATTTCTGCTGCCTCTTATTGGGATCCCTTTGATTAAGGAATTATTTAAGGCTGTTATGATTAGTTTTAACCACAAATCTGCCTCCAACAAGGTACTATTTGAATTTAGCTAAGGCATGCATGATTGCCAACATCTCCTTGTCATAAATGGAGTATGCTCTCTCACCTCCTCTCAACTTCCTGCTTTTAAAGGCCATGGGATGTTTCCTCTGCATGAGGACAACTCCTATACCTTCACCCGAGGCATCACATTCAAGCTCAAAAGGCTTGGATATGTCTGGAATTGCTAATAATGGGCATGTACTCATCAATTGCTTAAATTGGTCAAAGGGTTGCTGCGCTGTTTTAGACCAAACAAATGCTCCATTTTTGGTTAAATCAGTAAGTGGGGCAGCCAACTGAGAAAACCCTTTAACATACCTCCTATAGAAACCGCAAAGCCCAAAGAAACCCTTCAACTGCATAAGGTTTGTGGGTGGAGGCCAATCAAAAATAGCTTTGATCTTTTCAGGATCAGAGCTAACTCCCTTTGAGCTGATTATATGTCCAAGATAAAGCAACATTGACATGCCAAACTCACACTTGGACTCCTTAGCAAACAATGACTCACTCTCCAAGATGCTCAACACCTCATCCAAATGCCTCAAATGTTCCTCCCATGATCTACTATAAATATGTCATGAAAAAAATATCAAAACAAACTTACACAATTGCTTACTGAATATCCTATTCATACATGATTGAAATGTAGCAGGAGCGTTAGTCAATCCGAAGGGCATAACGAGGAGCTCAAAGTGACCATAGTGGCATCTGAACGCTGTCTTCTCAATATCCTCCTCTCTAACTCTGATTTGATGATAACTAGACCTTAAGTCTATTTTGGAAAAATAGATTGCTCAATGTTGCTCATCAATGAGCTCATCTATCCATGGGATGGGGTACTTGTTCTTGATAGTCTTCTTGTTAAGTGCCCTATAATCTATGCACATGTGCATAGTCCCATCGTTCTTCTTCACTAGCACCATTGAAGAAGCAAACAAACTCTTACTTTGCCCAATGTGTCCCATGCCCATAAGCTCCATTGCCTTCTCAATTTCGTCTTTATGTCTCTTCTGGTGCTTGTATGGTGTAGTGATAATAGGCTTAGCCCCCTCCTCCAACTCAATGACCTGCTCAATGCCTCTATCAGGAGGCCTACCTAGGGGTATGCTACCAAAAACCTTGCTTCACTTGGATAGCAAAGCCTAAATGTCAGGTGGATAAGAGTGCTTCTCCTCCTCTGTAACTATGGGTATAACTATGCACTCTGCTGCCCACTCCATCTGATCATGCTTGAAAAGCCTCTCCATGCGCTTGAAGGAAACTACTTGACGCCCTCCATTGGATATTCCCCTCAAGGCCACATTCCTGCTATCTGATTTGAACTTCAACTCCATGGTCTGAAAATTGAGAGTGATCTCAGCAAGGGAACCTAACCACTGAATACCCCTTACTGCATCTGTGTCCCCAATGCTAACCATATAGAAGTCATCCTTGACTTCGTGATTACCCAACCGAAGGTTGAGCTGAGGAATCATCCTTGTGCAAGTAATGGTAAACCCATCTACAACCATCAATCTAAAACCATCAACCTCTTGCGTCTAGAGACCCCTACGTGCTACAAGTCCCTCATCAATAAAATTGTGTAGCCCTTGAGTCAATCAAAGCAACCAAAGACTGCCCATTAAGAACTCCTCTAATGCGCAAGGACTCATTCTTCTAGAAGCTATAAAGTTAGGCAAGCTTCCCCTCTTTTGTCTCCTCCTTTTCGAGCTCTTCAGGAGACTCTTCTTCCCCTTTCTCCTCTAGATCAGATTGCTGGTTTGAACTTTCTGATGAAGAATCCTTTGCTGAATAATATTCAATCCTATTTACTTTGCCCTTAGTTGCACACTTATGTCCTGGGTTCCAAGGCTCCTTGCATGAGAAGCATAGATTCTCCCTCCTCAAGTCATTAAAAGTGTCACCATCAAGCCTAGTGACTGATTTCTTTTGCTGTTTGGTATCTTTCATGAATGGTCTTTTATCCTTTTTGTGCAAGAATGGTTTAGATTGAAATTTTGATTTATGGGTAGCCCACTCCATACTCCTTGCTTTCTTCATAGCTTCCTACAAGTTTAGATGGTCAAATGCCTTAATCCACCCCTTAAGTGGCTCCATAGTCCCTCACCGAACAATACTACCAATCTCCTCTCAATTATTCTTGTGACCATCACTGAAAGCCTTTGGAACTTTGCTATGTGAGCTTCCACTGTGCCATATTGCCTCAACTAGGCCAACTCTTTGAAATGTAACTTAGGATCTTTCTTGTCGAACCTTT
The DNA here is from genome assembly GCA_007258455.2 of Sequoia sempervirens. NCBI lineage: Eukaryota > Viridiplantae > Streptophyta > Pinopsida > Cupressales > Cupressaceae > Sequoia > Sequoia sempervirens. The sequence continues at coordinate 21,369 of VDFB02049934.1, read as the reverse complement.
TGATGAGCTTAGTGGTAAGCTCATCATACGAGGTGATAGACCTGTGACCCAAAGTAATAAGGCCATGGTACCACCACTCGTGCGCTACTGCTACTCCATCAAGATGTAAAGTGGCAAACTTAATTGCCTTCTCCTCCGTTATAGGTCTAAGGGCTAGATAATTGTCTAATTTTTGTACTCATTCCCTGGCTGTACACTTATCACTACCGTCATAATGGGCAAGTGTTACCTTGCCTATGGCCTACTGTAGGTCTCTCTGAACTGTTGGTCCTCTGTGATCAGCTCTACCACCACCTCTCTTCCTCTTTTGATCTGAGAACTCATTGTAAGATAAATGTTCTTTCAAAGCCTTTGGAAGAGTGTCATATTCAACATATGCATTCTTAGCTCATCCATCAAAGGTAAGGGATTGTCATGACCATTCTGCGATGTCTCCTTTGGAATAAATGAGGGCTGCAAAGGTCTGGAAAAAGTGTTAGACCCTGCTGTAGTATGCTGTCCTCCATTACCCCCTTGCTGATGAGTGGAACTGCTGTCCCCATTATGTGTTGGGTTGCCTTGTGTGTTGTTATGAGAACTATTTACCACTATGTTCTGCCCAATCTTTCTCAACAATTGGGACATCATATCCATCATGGTGTCAAACTTCTTCTCCATTCTTGTATTGGGACTAACCGAATTAGAGTTACCTTTACATCTTTCAGCCATAAGCCTTGGAGAATGTTCCCCTTCACCCGGTGGGTCTTGTTGCATCTCAATACCCTGTGAAGACTCCCAATGAACCTTGAGAACTCCTGAGATTGTTTGACCTTCTGAAATAGGTGGGGGCTGCCAATGTCCTTTTCTTAATTCCCTTTGAATATTCCTCTGTTCCCTCTCACTCATAGAAGGTATGAGGCTGATTGCATGTATTTGTCACAGACTGGCAGGAAAGATTTGCTCTGATACCATCGTAACAACCACCCCTGATTTTTTTTTGAAATTGTTTGCTAACTGTAATGTATTTGCTGATGTGTTTTTGTTTGTTATTTTTCACATATTTGCATCAAAATCAAGCATGCATAGGAAACATTGCATAGAAAGGAAATAACAATGAAATAGCTTCATTTCAAATAGAACCATAACAACTCATGATAGCAAATGAAAGCTAACGAATTTTTAGACTTAGAGAAGTATATTTTCAGACCTGATACAAAGAGTTGCAGACCTTATATGAGCTATAACAGTCATATTTAACTACCATACATTGCAAACTTTCACCATAAAGAGAGCATGTGCGCACACAAATCAACCAAACCCTTGACACTTCAAAAGACAACGATTACAAACTCCAAAAGGCAGATCTTCAGACCCCTGCAGCAGCAGACATGAGTTTTCATCCAAGCCCAGATTGGCACTCCTCCCTAGGAGGGTGACTTGCCTTCTAAAATCAGTGCTTCAACAATAAATTCAAGTGAATACTTGCAATGTGGCGCCCAAGAGAGAGGATTCTAATGAACCAATGCCCAGAATGACTTGCCAAGCAAACACGAAGTTATGAATGAGTTTCACCTTCAGCCACTGTCAAAATATGGATTTCCAAAATTCTGGGAATGTAAATCAGACTTCTGAAAATGCCTCTAAATGCCTCTAAGCACCACCAAAATGAAGCAAAATCCCAAGCACACACAAAATGTCAATCCCACATCAAAAAACCAAGAAGATCTTCATTGTTTAACCTCCAAAATGACTGAAATCAGAACTTTGTGAACACCCAATGTGATCCCTGAAGTAGAATCACCCTTTCCCAGCTAGGGTGGATCTTTCACCACCAAAACCAGCTACAAAAGGTGAGGGTTTTCGTCCTTAACTTGCAGAAATAGAATCCTGGAAGCATTCCAGCAGCATCTTGTTATGTTGCCAAAAGATAGATAGACAAATGAGAGCCAAAGTGATGCTTTTATAGAGGTGAGAGGGAAATTAGGGCAACCACATTTGAATTCTTTTCCCTCCAAGACTCCCATGCCCCCCTTCATGAACTCTTTATATTATTTTAAAATCCTTATGTCTCCCTAGTGTGGTGTCCACCTTTTGAGGCTTATAATTTGGCCTTTTAAAAACAACTTAATTAACGAAGTTTGAGACAAGGTACTTTTTAATGACCCCAAGACCCTCACTTAAGTTATAAAGTGACTTTATAACATAACTTAAGTGACGGGAAAGCACACATATTAATTTAATCAACCTTAGACTCACCAACGCCCAAACAGGAAATATAACACTGTTGGAGTAATAGAGGCTGGGACCGGTTACCAAAAATACACTTACTAAAAATAGCAACTATTAAAAATAGTTAAGTGTTCCTAAACACCAAATTGGCACAATCCGTAATGCGTTGAGACTTACTATAAATAGTAAGTACTTAAAATGGCCACCGCTATAAATAGTAACCTTTGCGAGAAAGCACCAAAAACCACTGCAAAGCTCAATTCAGGCTTTGAGTCCTCTAACCAACTCCACTTAGCCTATGGGAACCCTGGAATCGGCTAATGGAACTCTCCAACTGATTAGGTGCAAGAAGGGGACATTACAGAATGCTAAATCATCTTTATCAGAATGCTAATGGAATAAGCTCTACTCTTTTAATGTTTTTCTTCTTTTTAAAAGGTTAAAGTAATTTTCAAATAGGTTTTTCTAATTCAGTGGTCTTTATTTCATTTGTTTTGGGGGTCTCTTGGTTTGTTTTCCTCTTTTGGTTTATTTTATTCTTTGGACTTAATCATCCCTTGTCCTCGAACTGCGGTCCTCCTTCCTATCCTCCCCCTCTCTCTCGTTTTAGCTCTTCTTGGTCTGCAACAAATCATTTTTCTCTTTAGCTATCTCTTATCCTGATGATGAATTATGGAGGGTGATTCGAAACGTTGATGAAAAACAAAAACACAATCAAATCCAGAAATTATTTTGCAACAACAAGATGGATTGTGGAAACTTGATATCTTTAATCTTTATCTCTGTCACCTATCACTTTAACTGCTGCGTGGTCTTCATCCATCGCCTTACATAGTCTAAGGTGTGCTTGGGTTCATATGAAGCTGTCATTGTGGAACCATTCTATATGCATAGTATATTGATTGGAGTGGCTTAGGTCAGCAATAGTATTACTTTAACGGTTCTTGCATTTCAAATTATAATCAATGTACTAGCGAATAATTTGTGACTGTAGCAGCATTATTGTTTTGAAGGAATTTTACATTAACTGGGTTGGTTGTAATATTTGCATAAGGTTACTATGAGCATTTTATATTATTGGCAAAAATCACTATTTGAAACTATTTGCAATCCCTAAAATGAGTGGAAACCTTTAAGATCAGCATAAGGCAAACTGTTTGACAAAATGCCAGATTAGTAATTGTGAAAATTGGTAAAGAATTAGTGTCAATTGGCAAGGGGATCTTACATAATGCCAATCCTATCTAGAAAAAACCCTTGTTGGAAACATGCCATCCTAAGGGCTAATAAAAGGGAGTTGGTATGCAAATTTAAAATTACTTGGGGGAGATAGTAATCAATTCAAAAATCCCCTTTCACAAATGCCAATCTGAGATGTTACTTAGTTCCTAAATGTGCTTGGTGATGTTTGTGAGGTAAAAAGTGAATTAGAGATCTTTAATGAGAAAAAGAATTAAAAAGGAGGGAAAGAGAAGAGATGGCAACCATTTGAGGAGATTATTCTTCTTTAGTTCCTCAATTGAGATTCTTCTTCTTCAGTTCCTCAATTTTGTTTAACTTTGAGCCACATTGACATTACAATTACAATATTAATAACAATACAACAAGCTCATTAACGAGCTACAACCATGCAACTACCTTTTTTAATGATCTATAGGTAATCATCTATTTTATTGAATACAAGTGTAAGTATACACTTTATTACATCATTATTTTAATGCATTCTATAATACATTCTAATGCCTCTCCTTAATGGCTAAATGAAAATAATTTGGATTTTTAGTCATTCAATTACAATATGGTTCTTGAGATGTGCAAAAATGGGGAGAAATATTTGCATGAACAACCTTCATGATAGCAAACACTTGAAAAAGATATCTAGAAAGAACAAAATGAACATGCTCAATAGCCGAACCAATAATTTATTTTCCTTTGAGCTTGTTCATTTGATTGAGGAAGTTCATCCTTATGTACACTTTCCAAAATGGAATTATACCACTTAGGATGTAACAAAATAGTGATGCAATAAAGTTGGCTTGCGTTCAAAATTCTTGACTATGTTTGGTGTTTGCAATTCGATATCCTTTGAGTCCCCTAGGTCACTTTGACAAATCTTATTTGGTTTATTTGTCCACCACAAGTCATAAACTTGAGTCATCCTTTATGTGGAGTGATATTTTATGTCATGCTTTGCTATCCTTTCTTTTCTTCCATTAGTGTGTGGCACCTTTGTTTTAGGTTGCAGTGTTCCCCATACCCTGTTGTGGCCTCAAGTCACTATTCTACTTATAAGTTAGCACCGCATGCTCTTTTCATGTTGTTATTATCATTGGAGGGACTAATGCTCTAACTATTAGTTGTTGTTGTTCCCTTTGTGGTGTTTGGTCCTTTGTGCAACAAGTGTTCTTGGTTTGTGGTGGGTGACCTAATTGTTATGAGCACATTCTTGTGGTTGCAATATGTTGTGCCCCTCTTGGTGTGTGTTTCACTTTATGGTTGTGGTGGTTGCTTTGCATCACCTACAAGTACTCATTGATCTTTGTGGTGCATCTCTTGCCTGTTATGGTCCATGTTTAGTTGGTGATGATCTTGTGGGCATTTGGTGGTTGGTGTGGTAGATAGTATCCCATGTTATGGCTGTAGATATTTCCTTGTTATGTACTTTTGTGGCAAGCTTGCTTTTTCTTGTAGTAGCATGTTGGTGATGGCTCTGTGGTGCTTCAATTTTTTTATTCGACTAAGGCTATTGTTCAACATCTTGGTGTATTTGATCTATCTTCCATGTTCTATCGACCATTTGATGTGCCTTGCTTCCACATGGATGATCCATATTCAAATGAAGTTCAAAATGTTTCCTTACATCGTAGCCATCGTTCACTCTCACCCCACCTTGTTGTAGTTTTCAAGTTCACTTGTATTTCGAATGTATCCCCCTTGGTCGACCTGGTTGGTAGGTGTGTGTCACTTCACCATGTATTGGCTTGTCCTTGTTGCCCTAGTGGCTGTAATTTATAACTTTTTTATCTCCCTTCATGGGAGTATTAAATAATGCAAGTATTAGTTTAATGTTTTTTGAGAGTTTTAAATCTTTGCATATTGTTTGTAAGGTTTTCTAGGCTTCATTAGAAGAGCCTTGATTCCCAATATGAGGAAGAATTTGATTACCAATACTTCTTAGATTAATGGAAACAACTTCTTGATTTTTTTGACAAAAAGATCTTACTTTAACCGCATTAATCTTCTAGTAGGTAGTCTTTTTGTCAACCCATAGAATTATGGCCATAAATTCAACCTTAAACCTAATTTTTCAAATGCTATAATTTGTCTTGTTTTATTAAATATATTAAATAATGTAATATTAATGGTCATCTTAGTCGTCTTTAGTTAGTTTAGATAGTTTCTAAATTTGTCTTCAGTCTACGATCGTTTCTTTTAGAAACATCGTCTCTTGTAAATCTATATAAGGAACTTTCGTTCCTTTGTTTAATACATCTTACATCGAATATTTTATCATGGTATCAAAGCGGGTTATGGGGTTTTATAGAATTTGGCGAATTTTTTAATAAAAATTCGAAGCCCTCATCTTGGAATTTATTCCAAAAAATTTTCATCGTTTTTTATGAAAAAACGACTCTGCAAATTTGAGGGTTTTTAAACCCGTTTTTGTCTGCAAATCGCGTTTTTTTTGAAGAGTTTGTTTTGGTGAAGCGTTTTCGTGGAGGCTTTTGTCTGGTTGGGGCTTTCCGGGTCATGTTTTTCGCGTCATTGTTTTCAGTCGCTGTTTCTTGTCACAGCCTGCACTGTTCTGTGGTCGTTTTTGTTCGTGTTCATTCCAGTTCGTGGCCTTGAATTTGCGCGTGACGTCTCTGGTTTTGTTGACGCTTTTGGCCACGTTGAAAGCCGTTTATTCTCTGCTGCGAAGCCGCAATTGGAGTTTTTTGGCCGCGTCGGAAGGCATTTTGTTTCTACTGTGCATCTGTTGTGAAGCTCGTGCGTGACGACTCCTTCACAATTTTGGTTTGGGTTGTGCACGTTTTTTCTCTTTCTCATGACCTCTGTTGGGGGTTGCAAAGCTCGCGCAAAGGATTTTTCCTGTGCGTGTTTTTGAGTACCCGCGACCTCCTGCAACGGGATTTTGAGATCTCGTTTCCGCCATTGTTTTTCCGCAACCTGTTCTATAGTTGCACTGTAGTGTTTTTTTTCTAAGTGGTATGTTCAACCCACAGCTAGGGTTTTCTGAAATCCTTTGTGCTCTTGGTTCGTGATCTTCCTTCTGCAAATGTCGACACCTTTTATCTTTTCATTGTGGCTAGGGTTTGGACATCGCCCCTTTTCTTGTGTGGGTTCTCGTGGCGATGTGGGTTTATAATATTTTCCCAGAAAAAAAAATAAAAATTCTGATGGGCTTTTTGATTCGTGGGTTTTATAATTTTTTGCCTTAAAAAAAATTTATTTGGTGGGTTTTAGAATTTTTAGCCTTAAAAATTATTTGTTGGGTTTATAATTTTTCCTTAAAAATTATTTGGAGGGTTTTTTAATATTTTTTCCTAAAAATTTTTTGTGAGGTTTTCTAATTTTTGCCTGAAAAATCATGAAAGGGTTTTACTGTTTTTCCTTAAAAACGATGTTTTGTATGTTGATTCGTGTCTCGGATTTTGTACTAGGTTCTGTAATTTGCAAAGTTGTGTGGGATTCCTTTGTGGGTTTTTACTGTTTTTTCCGAAAAAAATCTTGATCTATAGCAAAACATGGGAAGAGCATCTCCGCCATATTGAAGAAGTTTTAAGTATTCTAGAATCAAAATCTCTTTTTGCAAAGATGTCAAAATGTGAATTTGGACTAGAAGAAATACTCTATTTGGGTCATAAAATCAATGCGGAAGGAGTAAGCGTGGATTAGGAGAAGATCAAAGCCATCAAAGAATGGCCCAAACCAAAGACTTTGACTCAACTTAGAGGCTTTGCGGGATTGTGCAGCTATTATAGGCGTTTTGTTAAAGGATTCTCCAAGTTGGCCACTCTCACAGATTTGACAAAAAGAGGTGCCTTTTTGTGGAATGACCAAGCACAACAAGCTTTTGATCGACTCAAGGAGGCCATGAGTACTTGCCCGGTCCTTGCCATTCCCGATTTTACACTACCATTTGAACTTCAATGTGATGCCTCCGGAGAAGGAATCAAAGCAGTACTCATGCAAAAGAAACACCCAATAGCCTTTGAAAACCGCAAGCTCACCGAGGCAGAAAAGCACTACTCAGTTTATGACAAAGAAATGTTGGCAATTATGCACACCTTAGCAAAATTCCAACAATATCTAGTTTGTGGGAGGTTTGTCATCAAAACAGATCACAATAGCCTACGGTACTTCTTGCATCAAAAGGACCTTAATGATCGGCAACAAAAGTGGGTAAGCCGAGTTCAAGCATATGACTTTGACATAGAGTACGTTAAAGGAGCCAATAATGGCGTAGCAGATGCTTTATCTAGGCGACCCTATCTCAACACCATCACAAGAAAAAGGAAAAGGATATGAAATACACATCAGATTTTAAGAAGAAGATAGAAGAGTAAAGGAATGAAGGTATAAAAGGAGATCTATCAATAGTGTGTAGAGAACAATAAAAACATAAATTAGAAAGGTTTGGAATTAGTTTTCAAAAGGCAGCAATCATTTCAAAAGGTTGTGTCTCTTCTAATGAATGTCTCTTTTCAAAAAGATACATCTTCTGATTTGGATGTGAAGATATAAAAAGAGAAAGAATGAGATAAGTATAGGGAGGAAGAAGGAGTAGTGAAAGGAATAAAATGGAATGTGAATAAAGGAAGTAACGTAATATGATTTGAAAGGTAGATTAAGGATAAGAAAATAAGGATCAACAACTATAAGAGGTATTTAAGTGACAAGTTACAGCCCCAACTACATTAAGCTTGTGATTCTAGGACAAGATTTAAGATTATCCCAAAGGGGGACATTACATATTGGAAGTTCTAATGGCACAAAAGGTACTGATTGAAACCCAATAGTTTTTATTGAATTTTGTAGTCATTTATTTGTACAATAAGGCCTTACAATCCATTGAGTATAGGTTATGGTATCTTTATCTCATGTTGCCAATGGAATGGGAATCCAACAAACTATTGGTGCTAACATGGATGAATCAATATGTAATTCCAAGAAATTAAGAGAGGAATTTGAATGTCAAAGGTGGAGATTTTAGGCACAGCCCAATAGGCTCAACTTACAGAGTTAGAAAAGAATAATTTTGTCAAAAAAGATCGAGATAATTCAAAACTCTGAGCTGCTAATGAGAAGGCTAATGCTTAACTAATGGAAACCATACAGATGGTTAATGCATCTAGGGAAAGGGAACTTCTAGACACCCACCACCTAAAGCAACATACATAAGAATTTTATAAGTTATGTGTTGCTGCATCTCACCATTCTACTCTATCTTCTTCCATTTTTGGTGTTGCACCTCCAAGGACGTCTCCTTCCTTTGCCCCTCAGTAGTGTTATGAATTTTTGTTTCCTTGTCGTTTGGAAGACAATTTTTCTTTTGGGGGGCTGATGTGGATGGTATAACTTGTTATAGTTATGTTTTGGTTGCCACTGATGGGTATGGTAATTTGTGAGTGTTTCTGGATTAAACTGTGTAAAGTTATTTGATAATTGATGTTTCAGATCATACTTCATGATCCCTCATCAAGATGAGAACAATGTATTACAAGAAATAGATTTTAGTAGTTGTTGACAGTTGTAGTTTGTAGTCGGCCAAGAGTATTATTAGTCGGCCAAGTATCGTAATTAAATAAAACTATAGTATAGGCAGCAAATATTTTATATACTTTATATTACATGTTGTTTTGGGAAATTAAGTCCCTGACTAGTTGGATTAGTTGTAATGGGGTGTCGCGATGGTTGGTGTTCTCAACCACCGCCAACGACTACATATACTTTGGTTCATTGTAGTCGAGACATTATGAGATGACATTATGTTCATTGTGTTACATTCTGATGTTGACATAGTACGGATGATTGTACTCTGGTTCTATTGCATTAATAAATGAAGTACTATTTTGTGTACCTTGTTCGTACATGAATGTTTCCTATACATGTTCTGTATGTGATATTTCTGTTTACTCTCATAGTACATTGAATCTATTCTTGTGAGTAAACATAGTTATTTGGCATTTGTCAAGGAGTCTAGAATTTTTGCACTCATGGAAAGGGACCGCATGTTGGAATTGTTCCCTTATTCCAGTATCATCTATGAAAAATGAAGCAATTGTGATATAATTCTGTAACTCTGTTGAATTACTTTGCAACTCTCATATAATTCAATTATGTGTTTGTAGTTAGTTTTCTTTGCAATAAATAATTGTTTATTCATTTAGCAGTAAATAAAAATTATCACACAGCTAAAACCCATCAACACTCATATCCATGTTTAGCCATTATAACTATTGTCTAGAATATAATAAATAAAATATCAAAAATGAAAGGAAATGAAATGTGCAGAAGTAAAATATGTGACAGTATTACATAGTACAAAAGTTTACCATAGGAAAAACCCTATGTTCCACCAAGTTTCCGGGATGGCGGGACGGCGGGACGGGGATGGCAAATTTTTTAGGGGATTTTAGGGGACGGGGGGACGGCTGTATAGTATATATATATATATATATATAGGGAGAGAGAGAGATAAATTTTAAAAATATAGGGAAATTTCAAATTTAAGATATTCATATGAGTAATGATAATCATAACAATCACCAATCATATTGACATATGCATCATAGAATCGAATTATCAAACAAATTAATACTACAGCTACCTAATTGCATCCATGGACCATAATTCAAATTCATGTCAAATAGTCAATGTGCATATGATATAAAATAATAAAATGCCCAAAAGGCTACAAGTTTGTACTACAAATGTCAAAATGACAAAGTCACAAGTGTCCAAAGGCAAAACATAGAAATAGAAAGTATGATGATTGCCACTACTCGGCATCTGCCAACACTGCATCAAAATCAGACTCATAGTCTGAGTCACTGTCACTGTGAGGGGTTAGCTCATCTAATGGAACTCCAACCAATCCCTCCTGTCTCTCCTCCTCATCAATTTGTGTGACATCCTCTGGATCAACATCCCATCGTAATGCTGGAGTCTGTCTATACTCAGGAGTCTGACGATCCTGGAGTCGCAAAGCACTATGCACAACCACTAATTTTTCTGCCCGTCTAGAGGTCAGCCTATTCCTCTTGATAGAGTGAATAAAGCCGTATGTTGACCAATTCCTCTCTGCAGCAGAGGAACTAGCAACCTGTGAGAGGAGACAAAATTTAAAAACTAAATTAGTAATTTAAATTTACTAATTAGGACATTCAATTTAAATTATGATTATATAAATGTTCAAACTTCAACACTATCACTCATCTAAATCAAATTATGTTAATGATAATCTAAAGTATTACCTGTGAAAGGAGGCGAACAGCAAGCGTCCTCAATTGTGGTGCATCCTTCCCATGCCATGACCACCATCCAATAGGATCCCTTTGAGCTACTGTAGTTCTATCTACCCTGGCCTCTGGTTTGCCGAATGTTGGACCACGGAGATTAACAAAATCAGTGAACTGTGTACGAACTAGACTGGCCTCCTCAATTGAATATATTTTTGCAAGGGCCTTCATAAACCCTTCTTTCACCTCATCATCATCACAAGGAGGCATCCTACCAGGTCTAGGTACATACCATTTGGGATTAAGAGCAAAGGCTGCCATATGAAGCGGGGTGTTCATAGTGTTCCACCGCCTTGTCACAATGGGCCTAATTTTTTGCTCATATAATCCCGAATTAGGATCCTTATCAGAAATTGCTTTCTTCATTTTTCCAAGCATGGAGTCAAAAGTTTCATAAATCTCTCCAAGACTTGGAGAGTCTGTATCAGCATATCTAATGACATCCACAATAGGTGAAATGATGGAGCAAACAAATCTGCAAACAAAAATTTGAAAAAAGACAAGTTAGAACTTAGAAAATAAAAAAATATTAATAATAAAATCATATATATATATTTTTATAAAATCAGCAATCAATAACAAATTATTAATTAACAATTTTTTTACCTCACATTGGACCACCAATTATCATCAAGAATTTTTTGTTTGATGCTTCTCCCTTCTGCAGTGCTTGCCATAGCCCATCTATTCCACTCTGAATTAACCATCATCAACTGTAGAGCCTCCTGTACCTCAAGCATCCTCTCTAACAAAATAAAGTAGCTGGCATACCTTGTTGCTACAGGCTTGAGAAATTCCTTCCTTGAAAATGTCCTAAAGAGGGCAAGTGAGGTGTGATGGTTGCAAATAAACATCTGAATGTCTCTAGCATCTACAACCACCTGGTGCACCCAATCCATCTTCCCTATGTCTTTCAATGCGTTGTTCAACGCATGAACACAACAAGGAGTCCAAAAGATGTGCTTGTAAGCACTCTCAACCATCAAACCTGCTAATCTGCACACACGTGCTGAATCAGTAACCACCTGCACAACATTGGTTGCCCCAACCTCCTCTATAGCCTCTTTCAAAATATTAAATTGGAATTCTGCATCCTTGCGCTTTCCAGAACAATCAATGGCTCTAAGGAAATATGGACCAGCTGAACATGTGACTATGATGTTTATAAGTGGCCGTTGTCTAATATCGGTCCACCCATCCATGATAATAGAGCAACCTTGTTCTAATCCAACACTGTCTCATGTCCTCCATCACCACACTCACCTTAGAATATTCTTTTTCAAGGAGTGTAGTACGTAATTTATGTTCTCCAGGGGGAATGTATGAGGTACCAACATTTGCCACATCTCTAAACATTTGTTTGAAGTAGGGAGAACGTGCTACATGGAATGGGATAGCATGGGCATAGAAAAATTTGGCAATGGAAGAATCTGCCACATCTCGTGCTTGCACATTGAACATATTTTCAACTGTATTTTGCTGCTCACTAGAAGTAGCAGCCTTCCTCTTCCCTCTTGTGGAAATATGAACACCACTCGCACCACTACTACCACTACCAACACTAGGACTACCAAGCATAGAGGGCAGATGCCGGTTTGAAGGTGTTTTAGTATCCCAAGCACTGCAATCATCCTCTCTGTCCTTTATATATCTCCTTTGCAAACTCCTTTAATCTGCCAGCCTCCAAAACCCACTAGATGAGAATAGACTCTTGTATAGCTCCCATTATATTTTTCTTTGCAAATGTGACATAGCCACAATCTACTACCCCCAGTGTTTTTCCCTTTGCCTTTGTCTATACGTGATGCTAGTTGAAGAAGAGGTTTTTTAGAATTAAAATGGCCTTTTGCATATTTTTTCAAGTCTTCAGAAGGGATATCAAATGGGTTTGTTTGAGGCTGCCCCATATGAATTGATTGGTTTTCTTTCCCCCTCTCAACATCCTCTACCTATTCTTTTTTAGATCACAGAATCAGCACTTCTATAGAACTGCAGAAGGTTCTGGTAAACTTTTAACATCCCCACTATCTTCACTATTGCTGCTCATTTTGTTTTCTTTTGGTTTTTGCAAACTGAAAATTAAAAAAAAAAACAAAAAATCATACATTTTATCATTTTAACTTAGAAAAAAATGAAAAAAAATGAAAGATAATGAGAGATTAACTTACCTCTTTCACTTCTTTTGTTGGTTGCTTGCTTAATGCTCTCCTTTCTTCCTCCTAAATGCTGGTTTTTCTTCTCCAACAACTCCTTCAAACCCTTCTCTTTCTCTTCTCACTTTTGCTCTTGGCTGCAATTTTATCTTGGCAAGTTAAAATGAGATCAAATGAAGGTAAAAAAATGTTTTAAGTGGCCATATTAGGTTGGGAAGGCGTGGGGCCCACAAAGCAATGTTTTAAAAAAGAAAAAATTAAAAAAAAAACTTTATTTTTATGTCTTTTTTGCTGCTGTGCAATAGGGGACGGCCGGCCGTCCCCGGGACGGTCGAGGGACGGCTAGGCGTCCCCTATCCGTCCAGGGGACGGCCTGGCAGTCCCCTGTCCACTCGGGGACGTTTCTCTCAATCGGGGACGTCCCCGAATTTTGGGGACTTCTGGGGGACGGCTGACAGCCGTCCCCTACGGGTTTCCTGTCCCCGAAACGGCACCGGGACGGGGACGGGGGGCAAATACCCAGGGGACGCGTCCCCGTGTTTCCTTGTATTTATTAATTCATTAATTTGTAATATCATATAGTCAAATTATGCCATAGGGTAAATATTTCAATTAATAAAGTAATTTAATATTTAATCTTATTAATTAAATAATCAACTTCTTATGGCCACATATGCCATAATTAAATGTAAGGCGAAAACTTATGTTAAAATAACGCCTTATTAATGTTATCAGGACCTACTTATAAATAAGTGTGGGCTTCCAATAAACATTATGCTCTAACAAATATGTGGCCACAATTAAATGTAAGGCTAAAATTTATATTAAAATACAGCCTTATTAAAGTTATCAGGACTGACTTCTAAATAAGTGTGAGCTTCTAATAAACATTATGCCTAAAAGAGTATTTCTATGACTTGTCATGCACAACTGGATTGTCACAATTGACAATATGCAAAAAAGGGGACAATAAGCATGCCATTTCTCAGACTTTGGTCTCCATTGTTAGGATAGTTTATGTTAAAAGCATCTCCTAGTTTGGTTCCTAGTCGCAGTAAAGTTTCAAACATGCTTGCTGTTTTGGTAGCTCTTTTTCACTATTAATACAATCTCTTTGGTGATTGAGAAAAAAAAGAGAAAAGTATTCAACAGGTTTCTTTCAAACTGGAGAATTTAAATATTACATCCTGACGGATTCTTTAATGGTTTTCCTTGTCATGGTAGCAACAATGGGAAAAACGCGGAATATTTCATCTCTTTGTTGGGTTTTCTTTACATTATACTTTTATTCTAATAGCTTCTTTAAAATTGTAATCACTTATCCTCCAAGAGGTATATAAAAGTTAATGGGGTAGACTAAACTCTAGAACTGGTTGATGCAGCTACCAGACTCTTTGAAACAAAGTCAAGCAGATCTGTACTTTGAAACTTACCAAGTCTTAGATTTGGAAATCAGTCGTCTTCGTGAAATCCAACGATGGCAAGCATCAGCGGCATCCAAAGTAAGCCTTGTTTCTCTTGATATCCTGTTCCCTAATATTGAATTTATTAGCATGCCTTGCTTTGGTAATAAACTTGATTAGTAGGTCTTACGCATTTCAGGTTCTTTTTGATTAGGACTGATTAATTACTTATATTTGCATAGCTCGCAGTTGACATGCAACGATTTTCTCGGCCAGAGAGACTAATCAATGGACCTACAATAACCCATATGTGGTATTCACCTGCTTCCTTATTCTCACATCAAAATTTACATCTAGTTCTTATTATTTTGGGTTGAAATTGATGAAAGATTTCACATTCAGATTGGTTGGTTAATTTTGAATTGAAAATTTAGTTTGTAAAGCATTATAGAATAATTTGCTAGGTCTAGAGTTTGATAAACTGGATTTTTTATGCTTTTTGGTACTGATATATCCTGTTTGTGTTGAATATCTATTAGAGACATCTCTTAGGAGATATCGTTAGCATATAGTAGGTGAAGAGCACACAAAAAATACTGAGAGGGGAGGAGGGGGAGGAGTGGGAGGAGGAGGCGGTGAATCAGTATTCTAAACTTTAAAACTTGAAACCAAATAAATCATAAATCAAAACAGTAAGAGCAAACATTGGCAATGAGAACACCAATTTCATGTGGAAAACCCTTTCGGGTAAAAAACCATGACAGATCAATAACTTTCATTAAGAGCAAATGGGCACCAACCCAGATTACAAAAGTGAGCACCAACTCCTCTGAAACACAAACTTCGTTGAAGCACCAACTCCAAGTTGCTGAAGCACCAACTCCAGGCTGCTGGCACCAACTTCAGTACCATAAAATCCTTGATTCTAAACACATGCTTTCAAAAACACTGTTCAAGCTCTGAAAACCTTTTGCTCAAACTCTCAACTTCATATTCTGATATCACCGTTTAGATCAACACTAAATTATAGAGACCTCAAAACAGTAAGCAGCTGTAGAAGCTCTCAATACACATAGAATATCTGAAACTCGCTAGGACATCCTCATCTCCCATACAAAACACCTAGACATGAAAACCAGCTTATACAGAGGAATGAATTAATTTCAATACGCAACATCCAAACAATGCGAGCCCAGAAATAATGATAGCAGTAGCATTCAAAGAATGTTCATCTCTTCCACCAAAGACCACTAGAGAATATCTGAAACTTGCTAGGACATCCTCATCTCCCATACAAAACACCGAGACATGAAAACCAGCTTATACAGAGGAATGAATTAATTTCAATACACAACATCCAAACAATGCGAGCCCAGAAATAATGATAGCAGTAGCATTCAAAGAATGTTCATCTCTTCCACCAAAGACCACTAGAGAATATCTGAAACTTGCTAGGACATCCTCATCTCCCATACAAAACACCGAGACATGAAAACCAGCTTATACAGAGGAATGAATTAATTTCAATACACAACATCCAAACAATGCGAGCCCAGAAATAATGATAGCAGTAGCATTCAAAGAATGTTCATCTCTTCCAGTTTCCACCAAAGACCACTAAGGCCTATCAATTTTTCATTCACTACTGTGCGTTAGAAACTCTGAACATAGATATATCTTCAGCTATAAGACATTATCGACCAAGCTATGGGCTGACGCACCAAGGTGATAAGATTCCACCGTCTCTTCACTCAGCTCGACATACAGAAAACATCAATGCTGCTCATGCAAAAACCTTCACGCCTTCTTTAGATCACCCATTGCCACAATGGCTTTCAATCAACACAAATAGCAATTCTGAAATCTCACGACAACCACCAATATTGATTTAGCAGCTGAAACTATATTCACCAAGACTCCCGTTCTCTTATCAAGTAAAAACACACAATTAATACAAATACATTAAGAACGGCACCACTTCACATCGAATCTGCCCGCGTCTTCTATTAAAAGATGGCTCACACGGCTCCTCAAATACATGACTCACAGAATAATAAAATTATTATCATTTTCGTCCAGACTTTAGACAGTTTTTTTTAATTCAATGCTACCTCCAGAATCGTTTTCTTATGTTTGCATTAGAAAAACGTTTTCATTCAATGCTACCTCCAGAATCGAAAACAATACTACCTCCAGAATCGTTTTCTAATATTTGCATTAGAAAATGTTTTCATTCACTTATCGTTACCTCCAGAATCATGCATATACAATGGTACACACATAGAATACTAAAGATGTTGGCGTTAGAAAAAGTTTTCCTTCAATGCTAAATTGCCATCTTCGGAAACCTTGAACACGACCCATTGCAAGCTATGGGATATCCTTTTTTAAAAAAAGATCATGCAAAAATTGTGACCAAGTCTTTAATTTTCCTGAGGATGACGGCATAAGGCGTTACAAAAAAAAGTTGACAAAGGTCCGCAGATAATAAAATAAAACCACGTCGCCCACATTAGAGATAATAAAATTTATTAAGCCGCCTCAACAGAGAGAATTGGTAGGAATTCATGAACCACCTTACACCCAAGGAATCAAACCATTGCCATCACTAAAACAAGCCACCACACTAAATGGACAGGGTGTTACAAGGAAGAGACCCGATCCTTTGACTCACAAATCTGACATGGCACTACATCTTGTTGGCGTTTAAATTTGCACCTCTGGTATGCGTATTTGTAACGGACAGCTATGCACAGATAAACTGCTCTTCAAATTAGGAGGGGAAGCTCCCTCTTGCTGATGGTGTTCAAGAAAGTAAACTAAAACTAAATTGCCTATTTTTTTGATCAGCTAGAGCACAAGGTTTATAAAACACAAACGCCGCAGCTGAGATTTTCTGATTTAAGAACTTCAACTACGACTAACTTAAACTAAAGATGTTTCTAACTTCTCAAGTAATAAGCAGAGCAAGAGAAACTAGAAATGAACAAGGTAGATTTCTGACAAAATACTTCGATAAACTCTTTCTCAACGAACATCTACACACTTCAATGTAAGTTGAAATCAAGATCATAAAAGTAAAACACAAATAACGGAAATCGGAGATTTTATATCAAGGCAAAGGAGGCTCATGATTTTATTACTCAATCTTCTGGAACAAAACTAACTTCTAACATGCTTGGAACAAGAAATTACAGCTAAAGAGGCTTGCAATCTTGTTCTTACACAATCGAAACAGCGATCACACTAACTCCTTGTTGGCTAAAGAGGCTCAACAATTTGCTATCACAACACAATTGAATGACACTTGAATAACAAATAGAAGGCAAAATAGGCTCAGCGTTTTGTTATCACTAGCATGGTTAAAGAAACTAAATGAGCAAAGGCTCTTATTTATAGAGAAGCAGAGGAGTAGGGAACCCTAAAATCTCCTTGCTGTCACAATCTAGGGCTTGCTCAGCAAGCAAGCTTTATTTCTAAATCTAGAAAGAAGATAACATCTAACACCTAAGAAAGCAGGAAAAGCGGGAAACGCCAACTATTACACTTATTTTCTTTCTCTTCTTCAAAGAATGGATAAGAATCGTTCCAAGAATAGAAAGAAAGTAGAAAGAAAGCTTCTAGATGAAAGCAGCTTTAAATCTCAATCATATCCGCTAAAAAGCAGAGAACTGGGTCTTGGTTAGGTGCATTGATACTGTCTTAAGGCAATATTTTGATTCTCCAAGATCTCCTTGCCTTCTGTGATCAAATTTAGAGAATCCTTGACTTCTTTGGCTGCTTTGTGAGTTATGTTTTTGAAAAACATCGTTGCCCAAAAAGATGACTCACTAATTGATAACTTGGCGGCTCTGCAACTTTATGCTTCTGACACTTCTCTTGATTTCCAACAAAAGAGTATTGCACAACTCTTTTCTGATACCTTTCATTTTTCTCATATCACACCTCCTTATGTTCTTCAGCTGAGATGATGAAGTTTTGACATAGTGCCAATTTGGTCTAAAACTCGAGGGGAGTGTACTTTATATTGAAAACCTTGAAGAATGACTGTAAACTCGCCTATGTTCAGACAAGCTTTGAGCAAATTTCTATTTTTAGAATGCTGGTTTTTCAGTCTCAAACGGACAAATTCTGGAAATTTTTCTGAGATATGGGTTTTTCTTAGAATTTCGTTGCAAGACAACCCAGATCATCCGTTTTTGAAAATCTTGAATTTTGACTGAAAAAGCAGCAAACCCTAATTTCTTCAATTTTTTCACCGAAAACGCTGGCACCTGGGTTTTGTTTAGAATACAATTAGAAATGGACCCAGTTGATCAGATTTGAAAAACACTGATGGCTGATCGAAAAAGCAGCCAACCCTAGAATTTGAAATTTTCTTGAAAAAACTGTGATATGGGTTTTCTTCAGAAGATTGTTTTGAGATGACCCAGATGATTAAAATTTGCAAACTCTGAGGATTTCACCGACATGCAAGGAAAAAGCAGCTGCTGCAACTTGATGAAAGTTTCTTGAAAAATTCTTAAGAAGAATGAGAAGAAGAGACCCAGATGGCTGAAAATTAAAATCTTTGACCTTCTCCTTCAAAAATTTGATCTTCTGGATGAAAAAGCATAAAAAAGCAAGATCTTATGTTGCTGGTCTGAAAATTATTTATGAAAATCAGCAACCTTGAGCTCTTGAATCTTGAAATAAATCTTCAAATCTGCTGCTCCACTTTTCTTCTTTGAATGCTACCTGCAAAAATGATGAAAACTGAATGGAAGAGATGTCTTAAATAGAAATAGGGCTTGAAATAGTTTTGCTTTCTTTTGTTTTAATCCATGCAAACCCTAAAACCTTCTCATTCAACGAATTTGGACATTCACTTCAACTTGCAATTTTGAATCTTTGAAAACTTTGAAAATTTCACTAAGGCATTGTGAGTTGGGTGCCCTTCTTGACTAGAGGCACCTACTTCATTAAGACTGAACCACTTTTCTGAGTTTTTCAACTTTTCTTCCATTTTGACCCCTGGATTGACCTTGATCTCTGGATGTTCGGATGATCCGATGGAGGAGCTGATTAATTCATCGCGAAACTCGATTGATTATGAGAAAATCACCTTGGAGACACTTCTGGCTAAAAACTTCGTTTCGACCTTCAAATTCATGGGAGCCCATTTCCTCCAGGGGCTCCGAACTTTCACAGTGTTAGCCATTTTTATGATTTTCAAGTTCTTCCTTTTCCCTATAATCTTCTAATGAAATCCTGATTCCGGGAGCTACGCTGATCCGATCGACTGACCGTCAACTCTATTGGATAGCTCGACTGAAACTGACGAAGCGATCTTAAAAGCTGTATCTGCAAATTCTAACATCTCAGGGCTCAAAATCTTGGGCGCCCTTTCTCTCCAGGGGCGCCCATCTTAACAGACTTAGCCATTTTTTTGATTTCTTCATCCTTTCACTTCTACAGATGATGTCGCTGGATCTGGTGATCCAGAGCTCGGATTGACTGACGGCTGGGCTTGTCGCGACGCTGAGGAGATTTTGAGAGGGGTCTTCTGGGGATCTCTTTGCCAAAAAGTTGAATTCAGGCCTTCAAAAGCTTGGGCGCCCAACTTCCCCAGAGTTAGCCATTTTTGGTTTTTTTCTTCTTTGCTTTCAACTTTGGCTCTGTTAGATCTTCTGTTCCGGCTGCTGCATTTGGTGACTGCCAACTCAAATTGACGTGCTCGTGATCTCGTTGAAAAGCTTGATCTGTTTTGGAGAAGTCATGCTGAAAGCTGCACTGGCAAATTCATTTGTTTAGACCTCCAAGAGTTTGGGCGCCTTTCTCCTTCAGGGGCGCCCATTTGCTCCAGACTTAGAAACTTTTCAAACATCTTCATGATTTTCATTCTGTCTTCTATTTGGAACTTCTTCGTTTGATATCGAATTCCAGGTGATTGGATGATCCGTTGACTGCACTGTGGGACTCGCTACAGAGTTGGAAGGATTCTAAACAATTTTGTCTGGGAGCTCAAACCTTAATTCCATCATTTGATGCCCTAAAAAGCTGGGCGCCTATTCTCTCGTGGGGCACGCATGACAAGCAGACTTAGTCAAAATCTGGTAGATTTCGCTTTCCTTCTTCATTCAACATGCATGTTCATCATTTCGTCTTCTGTTTGATGCTTGATCATTGAATCTAACACCTGGCAGCCGACTGACCTCCATTGATGACTTCGGAGCTCCTGATATGCTTCTGAAAAAGCAGAATAGACCCACTAGGGCAAAACTGATTATTTTGAGATTCTGACTGCACCAGCCTGATATGGAAGTATTTTGAGCCAATCAAAATTAGTTTGAACCCTAGCAGACAAACTTTCTATTCTTAGAAAATTTTTGCTAGTATCCGTTTTGAAAGAAACCCAGAAAACCCAAAAAAGTGACTATTTTTAGGAAATTTCTAAAAATAGCAGTTTTCCTAAAATTTAGGGATGAAAAACTGAGATCTGGGTTTCGTAAGTTAAGCTGCTCTGAGCAGACTCAGATCGTCATATTTTGAAAATTTTGCACTTTAACCCCTCATGCAAGACATGCACACCCAAATTTTGACCTTTTTGACTGATTTAACAAGACTTTTACTCATTTCTTCAAAATGTCTAAGTGTAACAAAAATTTTAATTTTGGGGTACAACACATCTGACCTGGCATATCTGAAACAACAGTCTGACAAAATCACCACAGTGCTGACTAATTCAACTTCATACATTTGCAATTGCAAGCTCAGGTTATATGCACCAATACAAAAATTCTCTGCATATGAAAACCAGCCTTTGACATCAATGACAAATAGTCAACAGTAGGAAATTTAGGAAAAAGGCATTGTATGACTACTACAGATAGATGTGATCAAAAGATCATGGCATGAGCATTAAAGTGAACCTATATATGTTAAATTTCCTTTGCTGTACTGATAGTTGTTCTGTTATTTGTTTACAAAGATACAAAATTGCTTTGAGCTACACAAAATGGTCATGACAGGCATTGGAATTTGTGGGCATACAATGTATAGTAACTAATTTTTAATGAAAAGATAGAACAAAACCTATGA
>VDFB02049933.1:0-32523 GCA_007258455.2 Sequoia sempervirens | reverse complement strand
TCCATCCGCGAGATAAACCCAGAAGCATCCACTGCCCTGAATCTCTCCCCGTCCTCTGCTAAATCCTCATGGATGTGATAACTGTCCACGCCATCATGCCAACTAATACCATAGTCGCCCTGTAACCATGTACCTGTATGAAAAATCTGCGACATAGAAGTATCAAGCCCTGTCAAATACATATCGGCATGATGTAAAACGGACTGCTGTCCCTGCAAGTAGTACCCCACAGACAACTGAGTCAAGTACTTGCAGCTGCCAACCCCATCTTGTGAAGATGGTAACTCGGCACACAGTAATGAATTACTCCCCTCGACTGCACCAAGAGAAACACCCTGTGCACAAGAATGGTGCATCGAATACGAACCATGTACAGGTGGATCAAAGGAAAAACTATAAGCACTCCTCACCATGTACACCTCATTAAACTCCTCTGTGAGTTTTGTTTGGAATCGCGATGCACTGGAACAATCCCAAACACTACGATCATCACCCAACCTGGAACTAGTATCAAGAGTACGATCAGCGTCCAACTCGAAGAGTGGGTTATCATAAATCAAACCACCATCACATTCAAACAATGGATTATTCACAAACTGCACCATCACTCCATACTGATCTGAATCATCCATCTCGGAATCGCTGGAATAATAAATTGAGTTGTACTCCTGACTTGGCTCAACCAGCTGCCGATCATAGTCAACTGCATCGGATGAAAAGATCGATTTGCTTCCAGGAGAGGGAAACAAATCATCACAAGTACCAATCTCCCAATTGGATGAGACTCTGAATATCTGCTGTGAGGATGGACAAGTAGCGAGGGTTGTCACACAACTCTCCAGTGTATCAACAACCATGTCACAGGAACTAACAAATAACTGCCCTGCATCACCTATCACGGAACTAATCTCAAGAGAACCTGGTGCAACGCGTGGCTCACTGCAACTCTCATCTAGTGCACTCATCCTATCTGTAACAACTGCCCCTGTGACCGAGATGGATGTAACCTCATCCTCAACATCTCCCACACTGCTATGAACCATGGGTGTATACTCCTCACCAACCGCTGCCATGGAAGACTGATCTAAATCAAAAGATGGTGAAGATTGTGCTAAACTCAACGCCACGGTAAGCTCCTCAATCTATAACTGGGACTCTCGAAGAGCCAACTGGGTGCTATGCAATGAGTCCCTAGTCACCTCAAGCCCATGAGTGAGCTCATCGATCCGCTCCTCCTTTCCCTTCCATGCATCATAACAAATGCAATCCCACTCGAGAAGGAAATCCCTGTCCGCAAGAAGTTTCAGATAGTTTTGTTTCATCGTTCCAATTGCTTCTCGGAGTGCATGTATTACTGCAAGGGAAAAACCACTATCACTGTGCTCATCTGTCAAAGGCAGACTCCAACCATAGGTAGTCAACATCTGACGAGCAACGTCAAAATGCTCAAGGGCAGTGGCAATCATATTATCATTTACTTGTAGTTGCCCAACCAAATGATGAGGATTCTGAAGCTTACGACCCCCATACAAGATTTCCGGTTCACCATATGCACTATGATATGATGCTGATCCGTCATCGCTCACCGCATGATAAGCAGCATCATGTGTGCTTTCATCCATGCACACCTCAGCATTTAAGGTACTGCTGCTCGGTACCTCAAAGGATGGCTCAAATTGTACGGTAGAAGTTGCTGGTCTGACAGTATCTTCACACGCTTCTACTCCAACAGTGACTGTATGCCCATCCAAAGCACGATCCTGGGATCCCATATCAACATACGAATCCTTTAGCTTGTTTTCAGAGGTCTGATCCGGAAAATCAGACTCACCATAATATAAATTCTCAACACCAATTGCATCTGTAGTACCCAACTCTTGAGTCTCTTCACGTGACAACTCAATAGGGTTACTTTGCATCCGTGAAACAGCTGTTGTATCATGCTCACGCAAAGTTTCACCATCGCTGTCATAAAAATCAGAAGTGGCCTCCATCGTAGAAATTTCTCGAGTCACCTCTTGCATGGACGAAGTAGGTAAATCATTACCCCAAGCTGTGCTAGTGTGTTCATTAATCAAATCAGCACTTCTGTCAAACTCATCACATAAATTTCTGCCTATTTCATAAGGATTTGAAAATACTAAATCATTCTCATGAAAAATTGTATCACCCTTATGCGTAGATTCTCTATCCGTTTCATGTGTAAACCACTCACGAGCTATAGTGAGATATCTCTGTTTTGCAAACTCCGTCTTATGGCAAAGACTCGGGTGCACATCCACGTAACTCATGAAAGGAAGTTTTTCTTTAATCTTCTGAGGTAGAATGCTATACTCCTGGAACATGCTAATCACTTCTCTTTCTGCGTTTTGTGGTGTTCTGTCAATCGTGATCCTTCCGCTGATCTCAGGTGATACTAACTGCCACTCGTCGTTCGCTGTCCTAAATGTATCAACGAACAAACCCTCATGCTGTTCACCTGTTATAGCCTCATCGGGCTCCTGTCTCCTGAAAGTGGGCCCAGTAGGCCTATCTGCTGTCCGTGACATTGTCCTAGGAGCTCTCCGTGAACCCGCAACACTCCTGTCATCGTCACGATGTGGTGACGGTCCTCGAGTATATCCGAAGTGCAATCAATCATTAATACACCATTTGATGCTGCTGACTGCGACGAAGCATCTCTGAGTGCATGTAAGACCGACGCTACGCCCACCCCACTATGAAGAAACTCCGTTTTAACATTATCCGCTCTATCATCCGCAATTCCGCGGCCACCAAACATCGTGATGTCTACCCCGATAACTCTCAAGGTTACCTGAGATAGATAATCGAGACCCTAAACCGGTTTTTGTAGACGGGCCGGGGATGGCGGCGGGATTTCTACGAGCACAGAAACCCTAGTTTCCCTCATAATCGATTCATTGAAGTTTTATGTTTTTTTGATGTTTTTGGGTTTTTGCAATTTTTTTGATGTTTTTGCATGAATAATAAAAGATGGCGGTTTTGAAAGGGATTACAAATAAATTCTATAAAAAAATAATTCAACCCTGTAAATATCAAACCCTAGCACAAATACTGAAGCCAGTTCATATATTATTCTTTTGCAATGATTACAATGATGTTCCAGACACATGCAAGGTAAAAGGCAATAAAATATTGACACCTGGTTTTGACACAGCATTAAATATTCTGATGAAGATGGTACGGCTGCAACCAATATGCTCTATCTCCCTCTGTCCAATGATTGCAGATGATTCCAGATTCCCAGGCGCCTCCACTGCTGATGATGGAAGTCCAATATGTAAGGCGTTTGGATCTTTTGAAGAATACGCCCAAAAGGGAATGGTACGGCCTGTACAGTACAGACTGGTACGGCTGTAACAGCAATTAATGACCTTGTACGGCTTCTCTTCCTAGTCTCCAGTATAACACAGAATATGCGCCTTGATGATATACTGTCTCTTGGTTAAAACCCTGATTTCTCCAGAACAAAGATGGCTCTTCTTTTTAATGGTACGGCCAGAATACTGAAAAGTACGGCCTTAGTATAGATTGCTGCAATAAATAAAAGTACGACCTCCTGTGTAATCATTAGCCAGACTTTTGATAATGGTGCACTTTGACTGATATCTATTCTCTGGATGCAACCCTGATAGAAACTCTGAAGATAATTAATTCTCTAAATCTCTGATGAAGAAAACTTCTGTGAAAACTCTGTAATTTCTTCTGGATGAAGAAATCTCACAACTGGCAGTAAATCAGGTGATATCTCACACCCTCTGAACTGATTCAATGGAGATGGCTCGTTCTCCAACGAATATCGAACTCAAACCCTAAGGTCTCCGTTCTCTGGGAAGATTGATCAATTTTTTGATTCATAAAATATCATAATGGCACAATTCCCAAGGCAAAACCTCTTTATTGCTCAAAAGTGCAATTTCCTTAAAGATAGGGAATTTTAAATATTTGACTTTTTAATTCTTTTAATTTTTCAATAGTTCTCCGTCAAATAATTATAATAAATTATAATTATTAATCGGCCCCTTTCTGATGATGGGCGCACCCCTCAAGGCAAATCACTTAAGTTATAATATAACATTATAACTTTATATTATAAATCATTAAATAATTAATATTTAATCAATACAATTAAATATTAATATCTTCCTCGTTACTCATCTGATTACTGATCCGTCTGATGCTGACGAACTCTGAAGTGATTCTGAATGCCATAAGTCCATACTGCTAAAAATAGCAGGGGTCCCACGCTGACTGCCAGGAACTGCTAAAAATAGCAATTCTGCAAAAAGTCTCCGATCGAGCCCAAACGAAAGCCAATTGATCACTACTGCCAATCTGATGCTGAGCCAAGCTCCGAAACGACCCTCTAACCACTCTATCAGCCTACGAAGGGCTCCTGATAGGCCAAACTTACGAACTCTGATGCTCATCAAAAATGGGGACATGACACTTAGCCATCTTGGGGATAGCAGGGTTTCCTCAAACACTCCCGCAAAAGGGAGATGTCCTCTTGTTGGGGCTTGGGCACCAGGGACAGCAGGAGGCATTTCATTCGATTTGGGATGCCATGCATGGGGCTGGGGTTGCATCCCAATTGATACCTGGTTATTGTCTTTCACATTAAAACTAAATTACCTTGATCTGGATATGTTGAGGATGCCCCCCAAAAATGGAGATGTTCTCTTGTTGGTGCCTTTGCACTATGGAAGGCAGGAGGCATTTCATTCCATTTGGGATCCTGGGCATGGCATTGGGGTTGTGCCCCCATTGACACTTGGTTATTGTCTCTCATGAAAACTAAGTTACCATGATTTGGGTATGGGAGCATTCAAATACATGTGAATAAGGGTATGCCAATTTTTACAAACCCCATATATAGTGTGATGTTGATGTGCCCACCCAAAAACATATACAAAATCATATATATGTATATATACCAAAAAAAATGATTAAATTGTGGCAAGAAAGAATGGAACATGATGAAATTGATAATTTATAAATAAAGAAAAACACATTTTTCTGTTCAAAATACATATTCTACTCATTGATTGTATCCCTAAAATATTGAGCAAACAGTTTAGTTGTACATACGATTTAACATCAATTCAACCTTCTATGTTCTTTAACAGATATTCGGAAGAGTAAAGTAACAGATTTGTAGCCACACACACACCTGCACACACACACACACACGCACATACACACACACACGCACGCATGCACACGCACGTGCACACACACACACACAACAACAGTGATCAAATATCTTGGAAATAAACTAATAGCAGTAGATTGCAATAACTTGATGATTTTGTAACTTGTATATGAGACATAACTAGCACTTGCACCATTAGAAAAGGTGCAATGAGTGTGTTGATAGATGAATCCTTAAGAAATATATTATCTATATTTTATATTGACTGCTTATGATGTAGTAACATAATAGAGTGGGAGCATTTTTTTTCATTGCAGGAGAAAATAAGTGTACATAACAACAGTGATCAAATATCTTGGGAAAGAAACTAATAGCAGTAGATTGCAATAACTTGATGATTTTGTAACTTGTATATGAGACATAACTAGCACTTGCAATTATATTGTCTGCTTATGATGTAGTAACATAATACAGAGAGTGGGAGCAATTTTTTTTATTACAGGAGAAAATAAGTGTATATAACAACAGTGATCAAATATCTTAACTAATAGCAGTAGATTGCAATAACTTGAGGATTTCGTAACTTGTATTTGAGACATAACTAGCACTTGCACCATTAGAAAAGGTGCAATGAGTGCGTTGATAGATGAATCCTTAAGAAATATATTATCTGTATTTTTAATTTTATATTGACTGCTTATGATGTAGTAACATAATACAGAGAGTGGGAACAATTTTTTTCACTGCAGGAGAAAATAAATGTCAATGAAATTCTTGTAGTTCTCAAATCACAGTGTAGTATTATTTCTCATTCTTGAGCAGCATCTGTGTGTGGATCATCCTCTTTTAGGCCTAAATTAATAAACGCAAAATACAGAGTAATTTTTCTTTATTACAGTCAATAAGAACAAAGGAATAGATTATCTATTTGTACACTCTGGGTTTCAAATTTAAAGATACATCCATTTTTCACCAGACAACTTGTGTGTATTTTAGAATTATTTGATTAATATATCTACACTAGTCATCATTGTACATTATAAGTATCTATAATGTACGGTGTTATCTCATGTTATCTCGACTAAAAGAATATTTAATCTTGTTATATATAAGCAGCATATATAACACATTAGTTATGTAGACTGTAAGGTTTTAGTTCCATTTTATTATGTCTTCTTTCCTCAAGCAGCCATTTCATTCAGCGTTGAACTTCTGTCAATAGATTTGAACTTTTATAAAGTGTGTGAAAATTTGCAGGTAAGCCTAGAGCTACATATCTAGATTAACTACATGGAGTATATACTAAGCCTTACATGTGTCACCTTTAATCCAGCAACATCTACAGATTAGTTCCACTTCCTTCAAACATGGTGAGGACAGTGAGTGGGCAAAGGGAAAGGAAACTTGGTGAGATATTAGAGCAATGGAAGCGGCTAAATTCATGTGGAAGAATGGGAAGAAGAAGAGCAGTCCACAATGCTTTTGGAAAAGGGTGTATGAAGGGAAATGATGGTCCTGAATATGGGCAATACATTTACAGAATCATGAGGCAGTACATGTGGGGTAAATGGGTGGCCAAAATTGGAGAGTTTATTCTTTCTGCACAGAGCATTTCTTTTTGGAATGATTACACTTATTGTCAACAGGTGTGAATATGATTTTTAGAGTAGACAATCAAAATTCAAAATTATTAAGCTTGGAGATTTGATTTTCATATTAATCAATTCCAAGAAATAGTCAATAGTGCATAATAGAATATGATATTTGAAGGGCCACTATACAATCAGTATTTCTTGTTCCTTTTGTGCCAACTTACACCTCTCTAGTTCCATCAATTGGGCTTGTGGAGCAAGTTGTGCTTGGAACTTATGCCTTTGTTCCTCTATTCTGGCACAAAGATTTTTTTAAGTGTTAAGTAGCTTCATCAACTTCAATTGTGATCACACATTGAGCAGCCATTTTTTTTAGAGCATGTTGTAGAGATACCAAAATCAGTACTGAGTAGAGTACAGGGCTGCTAAGACTCGCCCATCTGAATCTCCAAAGGAGGGGGCACCCCTATAGATATCCAACTACTAGTCATTTGAGGAGTTTCTATATTTGGCCAGCCATAAGTGAGGAAGCGTTTTATAAATTCGGTATGGCATTCTTCTTCTACAAACTGCTGAATCCTCATAGCCTTTTGTGACACTAAAGGAGAATGTGAACTATCTAGCCTCCTTACCATTTAAGCTACTTCAAACATCACTTGTCCCATTGGTTCCAAATCTTGGACAAACTACTGTATTGTATGGAGTGGATTCTCAGGATTTGGCCATGAAATTTGCATGGGGATCACTTCCTCTTGTTTGGATGATGTACTATCAAGCTCTAAATGTGTGGATAATGATATTTTCACTTGTTTATTCATGTTGTTCCATGCCTGGCTGCTGCTGTTTTGTACTTTGTCTTGGTGCTTGGTTGGTTAGTTCCATCCTGCATACTTTCTTGATATTCTACTTCAAGAGGAGGTTTTTGTATGTTTTGTATTGGGCTTACTGAAAGATGGTTCAATGCGTCTATAGAGGCCACAAGCAGACTTAGCCAGTCATCAATATGGCAGGATTCATCTTTGGCTTGAACTACTAATGTGGTAGGTTGAGAAGGGACTATAGTTACTTCCCCTTAACTTTTTCTTTGCTTTCCCCTTCCCCTATAGGTGCTTCTTCAGATGAAGAACTATTGCTAGTTTGATTTTTCTTGAAATACACACAGCCAATTGGATGCTAAGAGATTTCCATTTAAAGATGGACTGCCAAGTGGAGTCATGTCATATCTGATTGTAACTTGCCATTTGGTGAATTTGGAGCTTGCATGTATACGGCATTCAGAAATAGCCTAATTGCATTTTGTGTCATATAAAATCCTTTGTGTTTCAATGAGAGAAACTTGTGGATTTTGAGTGGGAGGAGTTTGCTCAATTGTACACTTCATCCTTGCTAAGGACCATCATGTAGTTGGTCATCCGTATTGCAATGTTAGATACCCCAATGCCGCCTATCAATCTACTCTTCATGAGGTCCAAGATGCAACACCACTCCTCATATGCCAAAAAATCTGTTTGTAACCCTTAGTTGCCCTTATTGCACATATTATTGAGCTCTTTGCTTGATATTTTTTCTCTACAAAGTGGTTGAGCAGCAAATTATTTTTGTGCCTGTGTGATGTCAGTATTGGGCCTTTGAATAGAGGTCCTTGTACGTGGTGCCCCAAACACCTTGGAAAGGTCTGCAGTTGTGTATGTGTTTGATATGTCTTGGTCCATGAAGTGCACAAAAAATTCTTCTTCATTCTGCCATAACTAGACCATTTAAACCAAACAAGGCTCAAAATCTTTAAACCAAAATAAGGTATTTGCAACATTCTATATACCTATGTTGAAAAGAGGGTAGCCTTTAGTGGATGATCATCTAATTTATTGGTCCACTATAGTTTACATCCATTTGCAATGTAGTTGGAAAACTTAGACGTAGCATCCAAAAATTGACCTGTACTCGGCAAAATCTCTACAAAATCTCAACAAAACTTGACCAAGAAAATAAACATGATTACCCGAAAAAAAAGAAATAAGTGCATCTAGAGAACACATAAGTCTATTTTGACGACAAGTTTGTCATAATTCAAAGATGGCATATCATATGATCCTCAAACCAGTAAATTATGCCTTTGTTTTAGGACTTGGTGAATTTTTTATAGGACTTGGCGAGCCTTTTATAGGTTGTGGTTGAGAAATGGCTAATAATTGGCAAAGATTCAGCACATAAGTCATGTTGACTTTATGCAGTTTTGTTATGGACTCACGAGTCATTGTAAGTTTGGGTTATTCATGTGAGTTTTCTAAGGTTTACAATGAGACTCTCTCAAACGATGGTGTTTACAGTAGTTTCTCCTTTTCTTGGTGCAGACTTTTGCTTTTGCATCACATTGGTACCAACTATGCCTTGTAACGTGCTTTGCATCTTCTTTGGCTTTGGAGTAATTGTGGGAGTTGGAACCATTAAACCCTCCCTACTTAAGTAATATTTTTCAAAAGCCTTGTCAAGTGTTGCCTTCCCATTTTTTGGTCTATGAGGAGAAGATCAACTTTTGCACTTTTCCACTACAAAATATGACTTTTGCTTGCTAGTTAGCCCTTGGATAGTATGTACTTGATAATGAGTGAAAGATGCAGAACCTTGTTGTCATTAATTTGATCACATGGTTAACAAAGTGTCCCCATGGTCACTCATTATTTGTATTAGAATCCCAAATCTTGTAAACATTTGTTTGTACATGATTTTTTATTGTACTTTGAACACTATTGTTAGGAAGTGCCCTACTTTTGCCTACTTGGCTATTTGGTGGCAACCATGATATATTTGCACTACCTTGCTTTGGTAATTTTTAGTGGTCCAATGAAATCCAAATCCCAATGTTTGAACAACTCTTGGGGTTGAGAATGTTTAAGGGGCATAAAGTGCCTTTTTAGTGGCTTCCCAAATCTCTAGCAGGTGTTGTAGCATATCACCCATTCTTTGGCATCCCAATAGAGTGACAACCATTATAGTCTTTCTTGTAGTATTTTCCTTGCAATGCATCGAGTCCTATGTGATCACTAACCAATCCTTTATGTGCTTCTACAAGTATACTATGAATTTCTTCTTCCATTATGCACCTTCATAGCACTTGATTGGGCTTCATTTTATGTAAGAGGCTATTGATCATTTCGAACATTCGTGCCTTAAGTGCTCTCTTCCTCTATTTTGACAGTTGCACATTCTTCAGAACGGCTGTTGTGGATAGATATTCTCGAATATTCTTGTGCCAAGATGGCAAGATGACTATTTGGAATAATTGTGTATTTGGATTCTGGAAAATGATAATCCTCATTCACCCTTTGGAACTTGCATTTCAAAATGAGAGTAGAGCCATTGACAACCAAAATGTAGCAAGATGCATATATGCCAATGAAATAGCTTTTAATGTTGTTCATTCGCCATATTGGAAAGAGATGTTGGGAGCAGTTAATGAAGCTCTAAAAGGGTACAAGGGCTTGGGTTATGAGAAGGT
The DNA here is from genome assembly GCA_007258455.2 of Sequoia sempervirens. Lineage (NCBI taxonomy): Eukaryota > Viridiplantae > Streptophyta > Pinopsida > Cupressales > Cupressaceae > Sequoia > Sequoia sempervirens. The sequence continues at coordinate 22,259 of VDFB02049933.1, read as the reverse complement.
GCGTGGCACCTTATTGGAAAAGGAGGTTTCGTTGGTTGAAGATTCATTGAAGCCCATAAGGGATACGTGGGTTGAGACAAGTGTGTCCATTGCTTCAGATGGTTGGAAGGACTCAAAAAATGGGCCTTTGATCAATGTCATAGCTATGTCCCCTAAAGGGGCAATGTTTTTGAAAGCCATGGATTGTGAGGGGCAAGTAAAAGATGGACAATTTATTGCTAATATTCTCATTGCAGCCATTGAGGAAGTGGGACCTCACAACATTTTTCAAGTTGTAATGGACAATGCCAAGAATTGTAGAGTTGTAGGGTTGTTGGTTGAGGAAAGATATTCACATATCTTTTGGACACCTTGTGCGGTCCATTCACTCAATCTTATGCTGCAAAAGATTGGGAATAAAATTGCATGGATCAAAGAGTTGTATGCAGAGGCTGAGGACATTCCGATTTTATCACCAACTACCACTTGTCTCAAGGGATCTTTAGATCATTTTCAAAATTGGAGCTATTGAAGGTAAGTGAAGTAATATTTACATTTTCTGATTTTCATAATTTGATTGTGTATTCTAATTTAAATTCTTCTTTAAAGTTTATTTTTAAATTTTAATTATTATTTTTAATTTGCAATAGGTTGCAGAGACCCGCTTTGCCTCTAACACAATCATCTTGAGACGACTTGTGAAAGTTAGAGAGGCACTTTCTAACATGCTCATTAGCAACAATTGGTCTAAATGGAGGCAAAGCAGCATTGAAAGAGCAACAAAAATTAAGAACATGATATTAGATGACTCATGGTGGGATCGTGTGGGGTATCTCCTTAGTTTCATCGAGCCCATTTTGAGTATGATTCACTATACTGACATGGACAAGCCATGCATTGGAGAGATATATGATGGTATAGACTCAATGCTTGAGAAGATCAAGTGCACCATGTGGAAGAGCAAGACCTTGAAGAGACTTTCTTCAAACAAGTGCAAACAATTGTTGAAGAAAGATGGAATAAAATGACAACTCCATTATACCTTCTTTCTTTTGCATTGACTCCAAAATACTACAATAGTCAGATTCTTTTAGTGCCAAGAAGGCTTACTCCAAATAGAGAATTTGTAAGGGTACAATGCAGCATTCATGAGACTCTTCGCTGATCCTGATTTGCGAAGTGTAGTCACAGATTAGTTCATTGATTTTGTGCACTCAAATGGTCTAGGTGTTAATGCTCTTTGTGATAGGTTCTTAAAGGATACTCATAGTTGGTGGTACTTCCATGGACAATACTTCCAACATTTGTAGCCCCTTGCAATCAAAGTTTTATCACAAGTAAGTTTAATAAATTTTCATATTTTAGTTTTAAAAGTTTCATAATTTTATTTATAATTTATAATTTTTTAAATTTTTATAATATATAACTTTAATTGTTTACTTTGTCTTCATGGGTTGCTAGTTCATCTACATCTTAGAGGAATTGGAGCACATATTCTTTCATCCACTGAGTAAAGCGCAATAAATTGCTCTCAAAAAGAGCGGAGAACTTAATATATGTGCATTCCAACTTGCGTCTCTTTTCACACAAACAATGAGTACAAAAAAAGGGAGACAATTTTTTATTACACGGTGAAATATAATAGTATTTTAATTATTTAATATTTTCCTTCAAATGCCAATTCAAAAGAAAATATTGTTAATTAAATAATATTATATTTAGGTGACTTATTAAATGCAAAATCAAAATTAAGTCAACAATTCTAGAATTTAAAATAGAAAAGAAAACTAAAAAGTCATGCACGCAGAAGGCAAAGAAATAAAAGTTTTGAGGAGTGCTGATCGTAGGATGTTGTTATGGTTGATTTTAGTTTGGGAAAGCTTGGTTTTCATGCTGACTTGAGGGCGGAAACCCTCATGTTCCCAGATTTGGACAGAAACCCAAATCTATTTTCGGGTGAATTCAACACAGGATTCACATTGTGCGTTATTATAGAGTCAAAATTCAGAGGTCTCCTTCGAGACATGTCTCAGAGAAATGAGTTAAGGGATACAGTGATGAGGGAATGGTAAATTCAATTATGCAATTGGTATTACAGTCGTCTCATTTCAAGACTGGGTGTTGGTGTGACACTTTAAATTGATCAATTTTACAGTATTTGGGCGTTGACAAAAAGATTTTGGGGTCTCATGAAATATTTTTGACTCCTACCCGCCAAAGAGAATTCAAAGCTACTAATTTAATGAAGCGGCCCATTTTTGAGAGTAAACATCCGAAAAAGTTTCGGAGGCATAGCATGAGTTAAGGGTGTCGAATTAAATCTTAGTCTAGTAGTCAACGAAGTTTTCCGTCCATTCCAGTATCTGAGGCACGATTAGTTAAATAGCCTGGAGTATTAATTCTTCAAGTGTATGCGACTTACAGAGAAATTCTTCGTCAAATTACTGTTTAAGATTACAGCTTGATAACGTCAACAAAGAAGAATGTCAGAAGCTTGACTTAATTATCGACAGAATTAAAGGGAAAAGTCTCTGGAGAAAGCCGTGTGCCTTAAGATTGCCGCCAAATCAATATTATTGGGTTGCCGCAGAATACTTTATAGCATCGAATGAAAGAAAGACTCGATTTTCATGTTAGAAGAGTTTAATTGCTATGTCATTCATAAATCAGAGTGCTGGAGACGAAACCTCAACTCTTGTTATTGGCACGTAGCGGCTGAGGTATCAGAAGAATTGAAGTCTTATCGTGTCATCTTTGAAGAAACTGTGAGTGACAGGTTAGAAATATTATCAAGAGCAACTACAGTATGATGCCGTTTCATATTCATAAACAATTTAATGAGCATTATTCCAAGTTCGTGAGTTAAAGTCCATTGAATGAGACTTGGAAGGTGCGATAGGAGAATAAAGAGTCGATATTGTTTAGAAGGAGCCGACTTTCCAAGATGGTCGTTAGACATTATTTCAGTGACGGGAAACTCTGGTGAAGAGAGTCATGCCAGAAACGAGTTAAATATCATATTGAGTTCAGCAGTGTGAAGTTCAAGCGATGGATAATTGCATTTTAAAATAGCGCTTCAGTTACCAAATCACGGAATGAAAGGACGGTGAAAAAATAACTATTATTGGCATTTAATTTAGAGTTGTTCAATTGAAAGAATTGTCGCTTCCCATTCCTCTATCGAATGAAAAGTAAAAGGCGTTGGTTAAATCGAATCAACTTAGTATTGGACTGAGCCATGGCAACATGGTATGAATTCGTCTCCTTGTGAGGTGTCGAGGTGTTGAGGTCCAACGCATTCCATATTGAATGGTCAGAGGATGACTTGGCATTGATGTGGTGTGCAAGCTCCTTCAATTCAACCAACTATCAATTACTAGGCATAAGATTGTGACGCAGTGCCATTCCGATTAATCCCATGAACACGTAGTAGCTGATATGACAGGGGAAAAAGAGGAATCTTGGTTGGTTTCATCTTCCTGAAGAATCGTGGGGTTTAATAAGAGGGAGTCGAAGGGCAAATGGGAGACTCGGGAAAATAGCAATGGATTAATAAGAGATTGAATTAAGGCTTGGTATAAGTCGAATTGAATGAGCAATGGTGATACTACCGAACAGGTCAGTGTTTATATTTTGTTCATAGCCGGCTGTGAGAGTCTATTGTCTTAGATAAAGTTCAAACTAATTGTTGATGGGAGAAATTATATTTGATTGTATATTTCAAGTTATTTGAGATATTGATTGAACATCTGAATATTGGAATCCCTGTATTAAACAATCCAATTCATTACGCTACTCTCAATGTATGATGTTATTTGTTAAATGAGTAGGGAAGCCAGATTGTGCTTAATTGCTCAAGTTAATCATACATCTGTAGTAGACAATCTGAATATAAACTTTGAACAGCAGTTAGTTATGTGTTTGACAAAATGTCTGAGTAAGTTGAGTGGGTAAACCGGAAAAAAATTATTCTCAGTTTGGGGTGGCGTACTACATACTGACTTGGATGCTTCCACTTCCCACCATATTGCCTATGAGGAGTTTGATATCCAGCAGCAACATGGGCACAATAGTAGTGCTAGCGACAGTGCCATTGGCACTACTTGTGATTCATCTATTCTTCCTACTTCATCTAATGTCAATGTTGACATTGATATTGATGATTTAGAGAATCAATATGATGATTAAAACTTTAGAAGTGTTGTAATATTCAACTTGAAGTTTGAACGATGAATATTTATCATGCATGTTTTAAATGGCATTCAAGTTTACGGTGGTTTTGTAGTTTATATGATGTTATGTGATATTCTATTCCTAATTTATGCTTCTAGGCTGCATATATATATATATATTTACATTATTTTTATACTAATGAACCCAAATGAACCGACCCCTGAAACTGAACCCGAACCAGTATCGGAACCGGCTACAACTTGGTATGACTAGATTGGTTTGCAATTGGCATTGAGATCTATTGAATACTTTGCTTCTATTGAAGATAAAGCTATAGTGTGTTGAAGCTTACTTTCCCATGAAACAACTCCTAAGCCCAAGGATAAAATATAGTCAATAGTTGATTATTGAGTAGTTATTGAACCAACTCAATGAAAGTTTGTATATCCTATTAACCTGAAATAATTTGTCATTCGATATATAGAATGCCAAAGTCAAGAGTACCTTTGACATATCCCAACCCGAGTTTTCTTTCCTACGAATTAACAAACTTAAGTTGGGAAAAAATTTGAGAGATAACTAATGACAAAACAAAGACGTGTTCATGTAGATGGTGATACATCAAATTGCACCCTAGTTGTTTGTAGGGTGTTCCATTGATAGGTGAGGATCATCATAGGTTGCCAACTTTAGACCAATTTTTTTTGTAGGTATGATGGAAGGACTACAATTGAGCATATGAAACTATTCCAAAACATTTGAGCATACTTGACTTGAGCCATGAAAATGAAATGGTCATGTTGCCAAAATTCTACTCCCAAGCAATACTATAGTATGCCTAGAATCACAATTTCATCACCATCGCTTTTGACATAGGGATTCATATTAGAAATATTTCTTCTTAATCTAGTATCTTGAAGATGTAGATCAATCTTAATGTACTAGGATAGTGGAGCATACCTAAGACCATTCAAAGACTTAAGAATACTCCAAATTAGATGATCATTGGCCATACCTATAATGTTTCATGCTGCAACATATAAACCTCCTTGTCCAAATTCCCTTTCAAGAAGGTGCTCTTTACATTCCATATGATGCCAATCAAACTAGGCTATGATGGATAGAAGTGTTGGCGTTTAAATTTGCACCTCTGGAATGCGGATTTGAAAACGGACAGCTATGCACAGATAAACTGCTCTTCAAATTAGGAGGGGAAGCTCCCTCTTGCTGATGGTGTTTGAAAGAAAGTAAACTAAAACTAAGTTGCCTATCTTTTGGATCAGCTTAGAGCACAAGGTTTTTTAAACACAAACGCCGCAGCTGAGATTTTCTGATAAGAAGTTCAACTACGACTAACTTAGACTAAAGACGTTCCTAACCTCTCAAGTAATAGCAGAGCAAGAGAAGTTAGAAATTAACAAGGTAGATTTTCTGACAAAAATACTTTAACAATCTCTCTCTCAACAAACACCTACACACTTCACTGTAAGCTGAAATAAAGATCATGAAAGCATAACATAGATAACGGAAATCTGAGATTTTAGACCAAGGCAAAAGAGGCTCATGATTTTATTACTCAAATCTCTAAAACAAAACTCCCTTCTAACATGCCTTGAATAAGAAATTGCAGCTAAGGAGGCTTGCAAACTTATTCTTAACACAATAGAAAACAGCAATCTTACTAACTCCTTGTTGGCTAAAGAGGCTCAACAATTTGCTTATCACAATACAACTGAACTGAAACTGAATAACAAATAGAAGGCAAAATAGGCTCAGCGTTTTGTTATCACAATAACCGTTAAAGAAACTAAATGAGCAAAGGCTCTTATTTATAGAGAAGCAGAGGAGTAGGGAACCCTAAAATCTCCTTGCTTTCACAATCTAGGGCTTGCTCAGCAAGCAAGCTTTATTACTAAATCTAGAAACAAGATAACAACTAAAACCCTAAAAAGCAGAAAAAGCGGGAAACGCCAACTATTACATCTTATCTTCTTTCTATCCTCAAAGAATGGATAAGGATGATTCCAAGAATAGAAAGAAAGCGGGAAAGAAAGCTTCTAGAAGAAAGCTGCTTTAAAGCTCGATCACATCCGCTAGGAAGTCTGAGATTGTGTCCCGGTTCGGTGCATCTATACCATCAACAGCAAAACACCGCTTTTCAAGAATATCTTCGGCATCTCAATAGATCTTAGGAAATCTTCAATCTCATTGGCCGCTTTATTGAACTTTGCTGACATCACTGAAATATGACCTATCCTTCCGCCAACTGGGCTGCAACTTTGAACAACGTTCTGGAACTGATTTTGCACCTCCTCAAGCCCGACATAAGAACCATCTTCAAGACTGTACTGAGAGGGGATCTCTATGACAAATTCGCTGATGAAAAGGAGAGCTTCAACCACCCTTTGCCTGTAGGTGATGAATTCTTCAGATATCCTCTCATAGGTTTTAACTTTGAAAACATGACGCTCTCTCCAAGCAAGGATTTGTCTTTTATGCTCCTTTGAAACTGCTGAACCGTAGGCTGTGTCTAAATCAGCAATGATAATCTCATGCCTAGGTTTTACTTCAGCCCATGTTTGTTCAAATCCTTGGATGCTTTGACGAGGTTTATGAATGCTTAATGCAAGTTTATTACTTAACTCAAGGCTCAACCCAGAGTAGGAATAGACGCCGCCAGGGAGTCCGTAATGACCTGTGTTCCTGGACAGTACCGCTTCCATGCAGTCGAACACCGGGCTGATATGATGCGGAGTCCGCTCCCACCGCTTTGATGTAATTGTGAAAAGTGCCGACTGACTTGAAAACATTAGAGTAATTCCATTGTAAAACTTGAAGAATGATCAGAATCCTCGCTCGGTTCGGGCCAAGTCTTGAACAATTCTCTATTTTAGAATGCTGATTTTTGTGCTTCAACTGTGGACGCACTTTTGAGAAATTTTTCTGAGATATGGGTTTTGTTCTAATGACGATACAAGACAACTCCATCGGGTCCGGCTTTTAAAAAAATCTTGAATTTTGGATCAAAAGCAAAGAACCCTTTTTTTTATTTCTTCTTAATTTTTCCCCAAAAGCCGGGGCATATGGGCTTCTCTTCGTAATACAGTTAGAAATGGACCCAATTGATCAGATTTGCAAAATGCTGATGGTTGATCGAAAAAGCAGCCAACCCTAGAATTTGAAATTTTCTTGAAAAAGTTGCGATATGGGTTTTCTTCGAGACTGATTGGAAAGGACCCAGATGGTTGAATTTTGAATGCACTTGGCTTCACGCAAGATAAAAGCACTTGCTGCAACTTGATGAAGTTCTTGAAAAGTTCTTCAGAAGATAGAGGCAAAAAGACCCAGATGACTGAAAAATTGAAAGCCTTGGCCTTCTGCTTGAAAAACTTGATCTTCTGGAACAGAAAACTTGAAAAAGCAAGGGTTTATGCTTGCTGGTCTGAAAAATCTGATGTAAAACCAGCAACTATGAATTCTTTAATCACAAAAATTTCTCAAACTTGCTGCTCCAACTTTCTCCTCTGGATGCTACCTGCAAAAATAATGAAAAATACATTGAAAAGAAGTGTTAAATAGACTTAGGGTTCGATTTTAGGTTTTGCTTTTTTTTCTGCTTTTATTTTCAAAACCCTAAATCTTATCTTCTCAAGTTTGGACGCCATCTTCTTCTCAAGCAAATTTTGAAATTTTGAAAATCTTCAAAAATCTTCTAAGGCATGAAGGTTTGGGCGCCTTTCTCCAAGAGGGGCGCTAAACTTCACCAGTGTTAGTCAAAATTTCAACTTTTTCAACTTTTCTCAAATTTAACATGCCACTTCCTGATTTCTCTGACAGATCAACCCGACATAGCCGAAAGTGATTCACTAAGCCCGACCTCTCAAAAAGATGTTCTCGAGGCACCTCCCCGCTAAAACTTGATTTCGACCGACCAATTCACGGGAGGCTTTTCCTTCTAGGGGCGCCCAACTTCTTCAGTGTTAGCCATTTTTTTGATTTCCAAGTTCTTCCTTCTCCCTTTGATCTTCTGGTGAATCTTCGATTCCGGGAGCTACGTTGATCGGACTGACTGTCTGAGTGTTTCGTTGGATAGCCAGACTGATTTTGGCGAGGCCTTCTTGGACGTTACTTCTGCAAATTCCATCATCTGAAGGCTTTAAAATTTGGGCGCCCTTCTTCAACTGGGGCGCCCACTTCCATCAGACTTAGAAAATTTTCCAATTTATTCATGTCTTTCACTTCTTCGGGCGACCTTGTTGAATCTTGAGCTCCGGGTGTCGGATTGACTAATGGTTGTGCTCATCGCGAAGCTGACGGAGAATAAAGGGGGGTCTTCTGGAGACACATTGGTCAAAAAGTGAATTTTTACCCTTCAAAAGGTTGGGCGCCTATCTTGACTGGGGGCGCCCAGTTTACCAACACTTAGTTTATTTTTTGACTTTTTTACTTTTGCTTTGAATTCCTCTTTTTACCTCTCGTCGGACCTTCTGTTCAGCCTTTTGAATTTGATGACTGCAAGCTCCGTTTGCCGTGCTGAATAGCTTACTGCAAAGCCAGTTGAATTCTGACGACATCCCGTTATAGCTTCGACTGCAAATTTCTCTGTCTGCATCCTTGAAAAGTTGGGCGCCTTTCTTCTTCTGGGGCGCCCAGTTTCTCCAGACTTAGAAAATTTTTCAATTTTATTCAACTTCAAGTTTCAGATTTTCACTTTATACCTTCTACTTTGACTTGAATTTGCCGGAGACTGGATCATCAGATGCTCTGTGGGGATATCCATCGCGAAGTCGATCGAAAAGGAACAACTTCCATTGGAGACCGTAACCCTAATTTCTTCATCTGATGCCCTAAAAAGGTGGGCGCCTTTCTTCAACTGGGGCGCCCAAACTTAGCAGACTTAGAAAATTTTCATGACTTTTCACTTTTCTTCCTCGATCCTCGTGCATGTTCATCATTTCACTTTCTGCTGGAAGTTTTGAATGCTAAAATTAACGCCTGGCAGTCGGATGACCTCCATTGATGACCTCGGAGCTCCATATATGCTTCTGAAAAAGTGAATAGACCCAGTAGGGCAAAACTGATTATTTAGATTCTGACTGCACCAGCCTGATATAGACGTATTTTGAGCTAATCAAAATCAGTTCGGACCGGACTAACTTTCTATTTTTAGAAATTTTCTATTTTAGAAAATTTTGCGAGATTCTGTTTTCGAAAGAAACCTTAAAACCCATAAAACTTTTACTATTTCGAGAAAATTTCAAAATAGCTTTTCCTAAAATTTAGGGATGAAAATCGAGATCCGGTTTTAGGTTGCCGCCTAGCAGATCCCATCGTCAGAAATTGAAAATTTTGTGTTTTAACCCTCCATGCAAGACATGCACACCCAAATTTTGACCTTTTTGACTGATTTGACAAGACTTTTACTCATTTCTTCAAAATGTCTAAGTGTAACAAAAATTTTAATTTTTGGGGTACAACAAGAAGCAACCAAAATGTGACCATCTTTGTAATAGGAACAAAATTCTCCTCATAGTCATCCCTGTGTGTTGTGAATAGCCTTTTGCAATAAGATGAGCCTTGTACTTGTTCAAAGTATTTGAAAAACCAATTGTTTACGAGAGGAGGCATCCCCAAGATGCAAGGACTTTGCAGAAATACCCCCCACCATCTTGCTACCACCACCACATGTTAGGAGATGTCTTTCTCAAAGAGGGGTCATTTTTGGGGAATCTCCTATTTGAGGGATCACAAGGAGATGTGGGAAAGTCCTCGAGACCCTCAAAGAACTATCATGTCTCTTGAACACACCAAAAATGCCTAGGTATCTCCTATGTCATTTGGCTCAAAAGGTGCATTTTTCTTTTAAAATTTGAATTTTCTTTTTATGTTTGTGCTAGTAACCCTAACCCAATATTTTATGGGCCCCATCCACACCCTAATTAGTCACAAAAAAGTGAGAAATACTGCAAGAGTGAGTATTAAGATAGGAAAAGTGAGAGCATTAGCCAAGTCTTCATCGGTTGAGTGCGAGCAAGAGCAAGAGGAAGAGCAAGTCCCAAGTCTTTGTGGAAAACCGAAAAATTGTGTAGCCCTCATCATTTAGATTGTGTAGCCCTTACCATCACTTGTCATTCCCCCTCTATCCCCTGTCGTCCGCAATTGACACCAAATTTAGTCCCTTGGCCCCCCAGCCCCATGTCCCCCTAGCCCGAGACTCCATGATAAAGAGGTAATTGAGGTAATTTTGGCTTTACATTTGATCTTGTATACTCATTTGTATCCAATAGGATTGTTACTTGAAGACTATTTGGACAACTCCGAGGTATGATTTTCATCAAAGCATCATATTCAACCTACATGGCAGTGTCACATTCAGGCTTATTTGGACAACTCCGAGGTATGATTTTCATCAAAGCATCATATTCAACCTACATGGCAGTCTCACATTCAGGCTTACTTTTAGCTTTTGCGTACTATTGTGGTTTAGGTACCTTGAAAAGGTAAGAAGAGAGCAAACTAAACATGATCAGCTAAAGTAATAATTTGTTTCTTTGATTGTTGGGGTCAAGCAAGAGCCTAAGATTCTTACAGATTTTGAATAGTGGAATAATACCATTTGGGTCTGTACTACCATGTGGCTTGATACTTGTGACAAAGTAACCACTTCTTGAGTTTAAGTCAACTTTGATATTCATCATGATATGCTAGTGGAGTAGGAGAAATATCAGCAAAGGTTGACACATTGGTGAGTGTGATGGAGTAAAAGAGGAACTAGAAAATTCATCTTTCAAAGGAACCTAACACTTTTTCTAGACTAGTCATTGAAAACCTGCTGTTTAAGGTTACAATCAAATAATGATTATGACTCTTTTACATCAACATCCTGGCTAACTATTTTTTTGTTATTTGAAACATCAATGAGTTTAAATGCCCTAGATTGTTCACTATTTCCGACTAAGAAATATCTGAAGCTCTTATAATTCAGTTTACTCCTTTTGCTATCAGGAAGCAAGACGTATGCAGCTAAACTAAAAACATGATTTCACCTTTGGTTTCAACTTGAATAAGGATTCCTCAGATGTGACTCCTTGCAAGGCTTTGCACAAACATCTGTTTAGGAGATATACACGCCTCTATTGTGCTTCATGCACTAGACCATCTCCACAAAAGTTATTTTTCTCTTTATTAACCACCACATTTTGTTGAAGGCTGTATGGATTGTCTCTAAATGCATTCCTTCTCATAATAGTTATCTTGGAAGTGAACTCGCCACCATTATCAGACCTCAAGGTTTGCATCTGTCTACTTTTCTGGTTGTTAACCAATGCTTTGAACTTGACAAAATTTGCAAAGCAATTAGACTTATTCTTCAAAAATTATACCCATATTTTCCTAGATAAATCATAAACCAGCGACACAAAGTACTCATACCAATGATTGTTGATGATTTTTAGGATGGCTCACATAGATCTATATGAATGAGTTCTAAGTCCCCTTTGTATGCCACAGCACTTCAATAGGAAACGACTTTTGTTTTTTCTTACTAACCAAACTCCTCACATATATTGTGTTTTGTTTTGGTAGATGCCACACCCTCACCCAACTTTGTGCGAAACAACAATATTTCAAATTCAGAACTCTTTAACTTTTTGAGAAGTTTGATACTCATTTCTTAGGCTTTCTCACAAATCACTAGTAGAATTTGCATTTTGAACTCATGGGATCAATTTATGAGAAATGGACAATGTCTACAATAACAAGGCTTCTCTATGATGGTTATCAAAATCTGCAAGATTTGAAACCGTTCTAGTTTATGCTTTGAGAATTTTCTATCACAATTACTTTTCTCAGCAGCTGTTAGTATTTTATGACCTCAAACGTTAACATTTTGGCTCATCAATTTTTGAGCTTTGGGAAAAATAATTTGAATATTGGCCATTGCTAGGGTTTCAATTTATAATGAAAAAATCATAACTTTGACAGAAAAATAAGCAATTGCATACTGATAGAATGCAGGCTTTCACATTTTTTTTTGTAGAAAATTGGGCTTATTTTATAGTTTTGAAAAATTAGAAATTAAAAACAATGTACCCAAATTTTCCAATATCATGGTCGATATGTTCATCCCTCACTGTTCATCCGCACCATAGAGATTTTTTTACAGCCTGGTTTTCCTGCTGTTTTTGCCTGTCTGAACCTGCATTGATTTCTGATTTCTGTCTGCTGTTATTCTAACAGTAGGGATTTGATGATATTATCTCTTTTTTCCTTGGATAGCAATTTGAATGCACAACAGATATAACAGTGTTTTCTCCTTTCTCCCTTTAATCTCTTTTTCCCCTTAAATTTTTTTGTGTCAGATTAGTTTGTTGTACCTTTCCTAGGGGTTCATTGCTTTGATGCCAAATGTTAGAAGAATGACTTAGTTTGGAAGAACTGGATACTTCAATGAGTGTATGCTTGTATTTATTATTGTATTTGGAAGTTACATGGTGGTTGTAACTTAGCTTTTACACAACTAATGAGGTTTAATTACGTCCTTAACATAAGCAATACATGCATGCCTACAAAGCGAAGTTTAACATTATATCATATCTAATATTAAGTGAAACTTTGGATTAGTTAGAAGTCTTTATTGAACAAGGGTTGTGCCATGACTGAATAATTTTGTTAACTAAGAGGTTTTGAGACCATATGAGTTACATTGGTCATGCTAGTGTTCTAGGACCATATGTAGTTTATCAGCATTATGAAACATTCAAGGGCTCTCTCTCTCTCCATTCTAGTGTTCTAGGACCATATGTACTTTATCAGGACTATGAAACATTCAAGGGCTCTCTCTCTCTCTCTACACATTTCTGCACACAAACACACTCACACACGTGTGCATGCTTGTATATACAAGGAGGGATTGATATAGCGGAGTTGATTAGCTAAAATTCCAATAGAATTCCGGTGATAAACATTACATGATACCTGTCTGATAGATTTGGTGATAGGCATACACCTGTTCTCACACTCTAGAGTTGGATAGAAATCTTAATAAATCTTCAGACACTTATTCTTCTTTTAAATATGAGTAGATGCATCAGAATGCTAACAAAATTTGGCATATATTGTTATATACATAGCAATATATCTGTAGATATGATTGTTGTCTCTACCATATTTGTATGGAGGTACAGGTCAATTTGCATCAAATACAATGCAAAGGTCTATCAAATAGGACTACTTGCATCAACCAGAGCATAATTAAACAAAGTTTATCACACTTCTTTGTCAATAAGCCTGTTCCAGGTGTCATATTGAAAATGTTGGAGAGGATTTTGGATTCCTCTTATTTGATAGAAAAAGGTTTGTTCATTAATAATGCATTCAACTGCTCTCATGTATGTATGTCCAAATATTTGTTGGTAGTAAAGAATTTATTAATTTAAGGTGTGATCCACATCCTTATCCTGATATTTCTTTAATTTATTCCACAAGGGAGATATGAACCTTGCATGGTGAACAGTTTTAACCATGTATATATTGAAGTATAGAATGATCAAGTAAAAACCTATGATCTCTACTTTTTAATTTTTGCAATAGTTATTGGGATGAAAATTCAAAGATGACCTTTTTAGTCTTCAACAATAATTGTCTGCATGGGAATTACATGCTTTATTAATGTCCATTTGCCAATGTCTGTTTATTTTCTGCAAATATCTTTGTTTAACAGTTTTTTTGCATTTGAGATGCCATTTTGGTTTAAAATTTCCATTCTCTGTTTCAAATGTTTGTTATAGAACAGTCTACAAATCCTTATATCTTTTTACCTCATAGTCAGGGTTAATGGATTTATGTGAAACTTTGATGAGTACAGGGCTAACATTTATATGCGTTTTATAACTTTTGAATGGTATTTGAAAAAAATATCGAGCTAGTCAAGTGATTTACATTCTGAATATGAATCAAAGTATTTCAATTACAGATGCCTGAAATTGTTCAAACCTTATTAAATTACTCTTATTCAAGTTTTTCTTCCGACAGCTTTGTCCCTCACCTTTAATGAGGTTTCTGAATAGCATTTCTTGTGTTGTCCAACAGGTTGTCATTCGATGTTTGGGTGTAATAGCCAATGTAATTCATGTATGTGGAGGGGATTTTTTCATCCGCCGCTTGAAAACTGATAGCTCCCATTTTTTAAGATTGTTATCTATGGGTGCATACCAGAGTAGGGCTTCATTCCAGGCAGAAAAATCTATGCTGCTTCCTTTTAGAAAGGGTAGCAATCTTACTGATCAGGCAGACATGGCAGAAGGAACCTTGCTTAAGGTGCAAGAAGCATTTTTTTTAATGATTGCAGCCATTGCAAGTGACAAGAAAAGCGCTTGTGCTCTGGAGGCGATATTCAAACAGATGGCTGGGTTGGCTGTGGGTTTTTCTTGTGGTAGTCGAACATTAGAGCAAGCTGCTACAGATGCCTTGCTTGGTCTATCAAGCATTGATCAAGATCTTGTTTGGCTACTTCTAGCTGACATTGTTTACTCAGGAGATGGCCGAGAGGTACCAAGTCCTTCGTGTACAGGGTTGCCAGAGATTGCTCAACTTCTCCCAGAGTCACCCCAGGAATACCTTTGGGTTCAATATGCAGGTCAAAATTATGGTTTGACGGCTGATTCTTTACTCGCAAGAAAACTGCTGGAAAAGATAGATGCATGTCATTACGCTGATGTAGGGCATCAGATGTAACCTTGTAAATTGAGCACTGAATACATGTAAATACGTTTCAAAGCGGTTTTAGCTTAATGCTGTGAAAATGTATTACATATGTACATGTAACGCTTGAATGTTGAAAGCCTTATATACACACACACACATGTATGCATCTATGTGTTATTAACACTTTTTTCTCCTAACATGTGATCGTAAATGTTTTTTTTTTCCTTTTGTCAATATATCAAGGAAATATTATTTATATGAATAAAGATGTTAGAGATAGAAATAACAATGGAGGCTAGGTAAATCAATAAATAAATTATTCTTCTCAAAATCATATATGGCAGAGTAGAGCAGAAGGGCAAAAGGTGGGGAGCTGCAGGCATGGCGAACGAAGCCCATGTCAATATGGCTGGAGATCGAAACCATTCCCAAGGCACGATAGGCATCAAAATCAATAATTGAGGGGAAGGGAAAGATGGTGAAGAATGGAGGAGGCGGATAGGTTTTATGAATGTGGATGTTTCGACACAAATAACCTCGTTACTAGCACAAACAAAGTTTCTCTCAATAGTAGCCCCCCAAATAAGTGCATTTCACTCATCCTTGAAAATGAAGCTTTAAAAAACAAAGTAGCTAAGTTAAAATAGAAATCCCTTTTTATCAAATGGGTTGTCGAATGGTCATCAAAGGGACGAATCGTCCACTAGTGCTACAAACAATGGGCAAAGGACATATTGATGAAGTTCCTCTCGTAGAGTAAAAGGAAAAAATCTTAAGGAGCGACCCATATTTAATGGACAGGGTTGGGTTTTCCATTAAAGATTGGGAGTCAAATTTCAACCCCCTCCAATAGGAAATCGAGGTGGCACCAATTTGGTCGAGGCTCTACAATTTGCCATAGGAATATTGGGACAAGGAAACCCTAGAAGCAACCAGAAATAAGATTGGGACCTTCATCAAGGCAGATGAAAAGATTGAAGAGGGTGACTTTGGCATCTACACTTGAATTTATGTAGAGGTGAGTGTAAGAGAGCAAATCCCCTATGAGGTCGAAATCTTATCGAACACAAGGGTATAGAGGCAAATGGTGGACAAGGATGTTTCGGTGTTGATATGTAATTCATGTGCAACCTTTGGCCACAATATAGAGGAATGCACAAGGAAAACAAAAAGGGAGGTGGTTGAGGCGACCCCAAGTCCCAAATCGATAGAAAAATCATACAAAATGGGGTCAACTGAATTAACCAACTCAGAGGGAATGAGAGGTTCGGGAAAAGTCTTAGAGGCAATGCAAGGTGGTGTTTATAAAGAGAACAGTGAGCCAAAAGCAAGATACCTACCATTGTCAAAATTGTGAATGGATGCTAGTGGTGAAGAACTCCTAGAAGGCGTGGAAGAAAATTAAAATAGTACAAGCAAGGCAATCCCTTGAAGTCCAAAAGGGGACCAACCTACACTCGAAGTTTCCAGCACCATTCCAAAGGAGCAATTGGTGGTGCCCAGTTGGGAAGAGCAAGTGTCAAAGGAGGAAATTGAGGGTGACAGTGGGGATGTTGATGTGGACATGATAGAGGAAAGAATGTTGGAGCAATCCACATTGAAGATAAAGAAGTCAAAGAATGATGAAAAAGGGGGCAGAGGAAGAAAATCAATTAAAGTAAAACTAGAAATTGTTGGGAATGCATAGGGACAGAGAACATTGAGACCAAGGAAGGGAGGCCCCCTTCTTGAGGAGCCATGATTCTCCTATCATGGAATGTCGGGGGCCTTAATGCCCCTGACAAAAGGTGTTTGCTCAAACACCAAATTGATTTGAGCAAATCAGACATTGTTATGATGCAAGAAACAAAATTGCCAAGCAGGGAAACTGATGATCAAATGGAAGAAATGGCATTGATCATTCTCACCTGTGAATGGAGCCTCAAGAGGTCTAGGGGTCTTATGGGATCCTTTTAAGATAACAATTGAGATTATTAAAGATAGCAGAGAATGGCAACTTAGTAAAATGAAATACCTACTACAAAGTATTAATTTTTTCCTGCTCAACATTTATGGACCGAATGGGGTTGTACAACGAGTAGAAACATGGAATGAAACAGACGAATCTTCCAGGACAAATGCATGGATCTCAACATGTTCATGACCAAGCTAGAAGCAACCATTGTAGAGGAATCAACAACGTAGTGAGGAATCAATCAGGATCCAAGATGTCCTCATTTTGGAACAAGTTGATGTTAAAATCTTGGACTGGGCTTGAAGTGCCTCCCATTTATGGGGTGGGCTAGGCTAAATCGGCCAAGGAAAACACTGTTTGGTTGTCACCAGAAGAAGGCTAGGTAAAACTAAACTTTGACAGTGCATCAAGGGGCAACCTAGGGATTTTCGATGCGAGATGCATCTTCAAAAATATTAGGGGGAAAGTATTGGAAAAGTTGTGTATCTCGCTATCGGAAGTGACAAACAACGAAGTAAAACTCGTCGCTCTCTGGCATGATTTGAATGAAGGTGCAAGGATGAAGATAAAAGAGATAGTAGTGGAGGGTGACTCACTCCTCACAATCAACACACTTCGCAAAGGGTAGACGATTATTTGGAAACTTAATAAAGTGTTGGTCGAATGGTTCAGGTTGCTCAAAGGTTTCGAGGACTTTCCAATAATTCATGTCTACATGGAGGGAAATCATGAGGTAGATACTTTGGCCAACACAATTGTTGACAAAGTTGGCATGACTGGGTTGGCAAGCTAGCAAATTGGTAATTAAACATGATGAGCCTAGCATGTGACGGGGGTGAACCCAACACCTTGTATTTAGAATGATGGCAGGAGGACCAAAGTCCATACAGAGAGCATGCTAGGTGGTGGCGGGCTTGAAAGTGGTAAGCCATGGTGTAGGTGCATCACCACATGGCATTGGAGTACAAGGGCCCCACACAAACTGCACTATCCATTTAATCCTCCCCCTTGGTGAGATCGAGATCACAATGTGTGGAAGTAGATTGGGGGCAATATTGGTAGAAATCTTCACTCCATGTCGAAAGATACAAAGCAAGGCCAACAATTATTTATTGCCATTTGAGGGGTTTGTGACGGGCATTCAAAAAAATTGTGGTGTGCTCTAGGTATGCAAAGCATGGATACACCTATGAGATTGACAAGATCATGCCGACAAGTCACATTCTTAGGCAATAGTACGAACCTATGGCTAAAGTGGGTCTTCAAAGAGTGGAGTGGCCTCATCCTAAGGGCTGTGAAGTGGGTTTTGGGGGAAGATTTTCTAAGCGACGATTGCCGATATTTAGTGTATTCTAGCATAGCTTCCCAATTTGTGGCATCTTTCCTAGACTTAGGTGAAGACAAAGAAATGGTGAGGGAGCTCAGGATGGAGTCTTTTAAAAAGAAATATTTGGGCGGGTTGGAAAACATTGTCCATGTTGTCTACTATGGTGTGGGCATCCCTTGGCCAAGAGACATCTCACGAGTGGTGGAGGAAGCTGTAGTGGTGGAGTTGCTCCATTTTTGGCGAAATTTTGCACAACATTAATGCATCACAGGGCTAAGGCAAGGAGGGGGTGTGAATTCTTGAAAATGATCCAACTTGGAGCCAATCCTCAACCTCGACTGGCTCCATGAGTTCACATACTAGGGTTCAGAGCATGGTGCGTATAAATCTCTGTGTAGTTGCATATATAATTGTAAAGGCATATAACATAGTCTAGGTCATCTTTAGGATGCATATACTCCTTGGAATTTTGGATTTTGCTAGTGTAGCCACAAAGGCATATAGCATACTCTTACTCCCTCCAAGATGAATATATTCCTTGGATTTTGTATACATGGGGTTTCGGCCCAAAAGATGTAAAACTTTTTCAATATAATATATGGCGTAACCCCCTACACTGCAATATACTGAGAAAAAAAATAATTGAGGCTAGGTAGCATGGAGGCATTTTGGAGTGCAACATATTGCTTAAAACATAATTCCTCTAAGTGTGAGGGGATGGCCAAGATATTACATGAGTTTCACATCCTTAATGTTCCTATTTTCTTAGAGTTTGAGCTCATTATCTCAATCAAAAATTGAAAATGCCTTATCTAGGAGGTGGTTGTAAATTCTATGGTTGTCCATAGTAATAGTGCGATGTGGGAAAAAGGGATATAGGGTCTAAATCACACTTTCTCCTACATCACATTGGGGAAGGAACCAAAATTGATCACATACACCCACTTGGCTACTAACCTCAATGAAAGAGCCAGAATAGTGGATCAATTGGGTTTTGATCCTTTTGGAAATGGGATTGAATTGATTGATGCTAATTTGATTATGCAAATGTATGCCTTGATGAGAAAACAATTATACTAAGAGGGGGGGTGGGTGAATCAATATAATATAATCTTTTCAATTTAAAACTTAATCAACCACAATAATAACAACCATGCAAGATCTAACAATTATGCAACATAAGAGGAACACACAATTGATCAATTAGATGTGAAGGCTAGTTTGATAGTTTGTTTGTTATATTGTGATTTGTTAAGCTCAGCGGTTTTGAAAGATGTTTTGTTTGTATATGATCAAAGTGTCGGTCTCGACAAAGGACAATTTATTATGGAGGGCATATTAGGATGGGTGTAAAGCTTATTATGGATTATAGATTGAATTTATTATGAATTGGTATGGGAGGCGAGATTTTTCTATGGATGGTATGCTATAAGGACTGTGGCAAATGCATTTGAAAGATGCACACAAGCAAGCATGGTCAAGGATACAAAGACAAACATGATCTTTCCCCTAGTCAAGTTGAAAACCAATTGATTGGTGTTGATGATGATGTTGATGCTATTTTTGATATGGGAAGGACACATCTCGAAAACAATGTGAATACTAGGAAAGACATATCTTGATGATGATAATGTGACTAAAAGATCAAGGTTTGTGACAAGGCTAGGAACAAAACCAAGGAATGTTTTGGATGATGCACTAGATTGCATAGCAAGTTTGTATGGATTAGGATTGTTGTATTTGGATGTACCAACCTTAGGATTGGAGGGATTATGGAGGGATGTTGGATAAGTGGATTGGAAGCTTAGAACCAATGACATGCTAAAAAAAAGTCTTTTGATGAGGATGAAAGGATAATGGATTGCTTTGGTAAAGGATAGGAGATATGAGGATTATTGGATGGATGATTTAGTATATGATCTCCAAGGACTATGTTGTATAGGAATAACTTGTTTTCTCCAATATATGGGTTCAATAATGCTATATAGGAAATGACATGATATTTTATGGTGCATGGACAAAGGATTAACATATCAAGATTTTTCTAAAGCATGATTTATGTTTGTGCCCTGGTCTTTATAAAGATCAAGGTAGGTAGGCAAGATGGATGGAAATGATATGGATTGAATAGATAGATAAAAATGTCATGAGAAAGGCATGGAGGATAAGACAACTTGCCCCCAAGTGTAATGGTCCACAAATATATTTGATTTTACACGACACCTCTTTGCTAGGTTTTCATCATGGTATTTATCCAAAGCGTCCTCGAAGTGGGTTTCACTATTGGATGCATTTTTTTCTTTACTTTTTTTTTCAATTTTTCAATTTTTTTGTTTTTTTCATTTTTTTTTATGTCACACAAGATGTTTGTTTGCCAGGTTTTCATCAAGATGACAATTTTTTTCTTTTTGATTTTTTTTTTGGTATTTTCTAGATGCCCTTGATGTTTTAGATGATCACCAATTGTACTGAATCATTTGATGGTTCTAATTGAGATTCTGGTATCATGATACACTAATAGTGACCTTTATGGAATAGTTACCTTGTCAAGATCATGGCACTTGCATACAACTAAAGGATCCCATTGTGATCCTTTCTGATACTATGGTTGCCCTTCTCAAAATACACACATCGTGATAGAGTGCCATGGGAGTCCTTATGATAAAGAGTTGCTGCCAAAATGTGATGGATTTGTGAAGTAGGATTTTAGACTTTAGGAAAGATGTAGGATTTCGATAGATGATGGTAGATGTGGATGAATTATTTGGCATTTTAGATAGAGAACTTTCTATTTTCCAAACTTGGGATAGTGGATGATGAAGTTTAGATTTTGGACTGTGATTGTGTTTGAAACCAACACTTTTATATACCTTGTGTGATGACCATTTTGAAGGAGGTGGACATTTCCTATATGTGGGGGGCCTCTTTTCTTGTGGCTCCACATTTTGATTGGATATTGGATTTGGACTCTTTTCTTTACTTGATCTATTTTTCTTTGGGATGAATTTAAACTTCATTTGTCCATTTGGATTTTTTTTATTCAATGGCCTTTGATATTTGATTTTGGACTTTGGGTTTGTAATAATTCTCTTTTTTTGGTTCCAACTGATGAGTTTAAGGAATTGGGAATGATTGTTTATAGTGTGCATGGAAGGATTATTGGCAACAATCTTACGGTAAGGACTACTCATGGCCCCTATTTTGATGTTCGTATCGGATAAAGTTGCCCCCAATATTGTGGAGATATCACTAACATCATTTGATTTGTTGATTGAAGAATAGCCAAGACCTTGATGTTGAAGATTTTCATTAAACTGTATTGGTTTTAGAATGTCTTGGTCATGTAGGCCTAATCCTCTTGATATTGCATCCTTTGAAATATTCTCTTTGTGATGTATTTGTTGTTTTGGAAGAAAAATGCTAACCCATCATTGTGTAACTAGAAACAATTGATGTTTAGTATTTTCTCATCTACAAGAAAGTCCAATTTGACAAAAGTGGATGATTCTAGTTGATAGGATATTTTGGCTTTATCCTTTGTCATGCTTA
This sequence comes from Sequoia sempervirens, assembly GCA_007258455.2. Classification (NCBI taxonomy): domain Eukaryota; kingdom Viridiplantae; phylum Streptophyta; class Pinopsida; order Cupressales; family Cupressaceae; genus Sequoia; species Sequoia sempervirens. The sequence goes on along the minus strand of VDFB02049933.1, from coordinate 573 downwards.
TTTATTCTTGATCATTTGGGATGTCGATTTGATCCATGGTAGCTTTTGTATCTTCTTGTTTGATTTGATCTATGGTAGCTTCTTTATGTTCTTCTTTGATCTTTCCCATGCCATTTATTTTATTATTTGTGTGTCCAAGGGAGGCAAGTGTCTCATCTTGAGAAATGGAGGTGGTTGGAGTTTGGATAGGATCAACTTCAATTTCATGATCATGGATGGCAATGAGGTCGATAAGGGGATCATCTTGGATTTCTCGATCATGGGTAGGTTCTTGATCAATTATAGGCTTATTTTGGATGTCATGATTAGGAATAAGATCTTGACCGAAGATTGGAATAAATTGGATATCATGATCATTTAGAGGGGATTCTTGGATAGACTCAAGGATATGATCATGATCAAGGATTGGATTATCATGGATGACATGATCATCTAGAGGGGATTTTTGGATAGATTCAAGGATAGGATCATGATCAAGGATTGGATTATCATGGATGTCATAATCATCTAGAGGGGATTTTTGGAGAGAGTCAAGGATTGGATTATCATGGATGCTATAAGTAGGATCTTGAT
>VDFB02049932.1:0-12171 GCA_007258455.2 Sequoia sempervirens | reverse complement strand
TTCACCCTAGTTCATGTCAATAGAATTTTTCATTCTATTTGAACTTGGGTAAACCCTTGGCACTCCCAAATTTAAGATCAAAGTTTAGTTAAAAAACTATAACACTTGTATGCCCATTCAAACAAAGTTACAAAAATGAAAACTCAAGGAAAAAGGGCTTGAAAATCAAAACATTGAAGAGTCAAATCTTGAAACTCCAACCATTGAAACTCCAATCATTGAGACTCAAAACATTGAAAATCAAAACAGTGAAAATCAAACCATAATGGCTAAGACTGAAGAATACCCCCTTCACATATTTTGTCAACTTGAAATAGACGAGGATCAATTGAATGCTTTAGCTCATCAAATGAAAAAAAATCAACAACAAATATGGGGTATGCAAAGGGAAACAACCACAGAAAGATATTTGTTGTCTGACATCTATTCTTATCCATCTGATAGAAATATAGACATGGCACCTTCTCCACCAACAACTACATCATCCAAGTTCAATTTCTTTGAATTCTTGAAAAAGTTAAATGAGAAACCCAAATCAAAGTCTTCAAACACAAAGGATATTGAAAAATCTTACCATAACATGCATTTATCATCATCTCCCATAAGCCAAAATATACCTTATGATTCTTTTACCCAAGTTAACAATTCCATCCAACCACCTTCATCTATCATACCTTCTGCATCTAATGATTCATGTCAATCTCTCAGTCCAAAACATGACAACATAGACTCCTCTACACCTCAAGATCAAAACATTCTTTCCACTTCATCCAATGATACCAAAATTCCATAAGTTCTTCCAATATTTTTCCAAGAACCCATCTCTAAAGAATTCTATGATGATCCCCTCCTTTCACTTTTCATCCACAATGATTCCTTTCCATCTCAAGAGAAAATTATTCTTCCAAGTCCTCCTTCCATCACATCTAATGAATCCATACCATCTCATGATTCCATTGCATCCTAGGAGCATGATAAATATTCCAGTCTATCTAATGATGGCATACCTTCTCATGATCAAGATATGCTTTCTATGTAATCTCATGATTCCCTTCCTCATCAAGATCAAGATAGGCTTCTATCTGAGGATATCCCTCCATTCCATGAGGATGTTCATCCTGCTCAAGATCAAGATATGCTTTTCACACCACTACATGATGATTCCACACCTAATAAAGAGCAAGTTGCTTCATCTTCTACACCTCATGGTCCTCTTCCATGTCAAGATCAAAGTACCCCATCATCCCCATGTCAAGAGCCTTTCACACCTATACAAGCTATCCATGAGCCACACACCTACAAATTGGGATCCTCCACCTTTATCCAATCTAGTTTACTTCCAACACCTATCCTTTCATCCATAACATATCCTCTCCAAAATGGGCTTGCATCTTGTTTCACAAACAATACATATCCCATTGGTAAACGAATGTGTCAAAGTATGAAATACAAAGGAAAAGGATCAGGCCTTCATGAACAAGGTATCCTAGAACTCCTTTTTTCTCAAGAAAAACCACATAACCATTTCCTTGGTTATATGCCTAAGTATCCTAGTCCTTCAAACTTTCCATCTATCTTAGGTCCTCATCCTAATCCACCAAACCTTCCATCTATCCTAGGTCCTCATCCTATTCCATCAAACCTTCCCTCTATCCTAGGTCCATATCCTATTCCTCAAGAACAATAAAGGCACACATCCTTGATGCCCTTTCAAAATTCTACCTCCAACAACTCATCCATGATACCTCCATACCATTCATCTCCATCCATCTCTCCTATTGCTCTTGGAAGCAATTTGGGTGCCAAATGTCAAAAGCTTCCATATCAAAATTCACATGTATCAAAGGATCAACATGTCTCCTTGAAGAGGCATGCAAAAATAAAAGAAAATTTGATCCACAATCAAAATAAAAATAAAAAAGGTCAGAAAGGCCCATCAAAGCAAAAAGAGAAATTTCCAAGACCACAAAGGTCCATAAATCAAAAGGAAATTTCAAAAGGCCACAAAGGCCTATCAAAGAAAAAGGAAAAATTTCCAAGACCACAAAGGTCCAGAAATAAAAGAGAAAAATCTCAAAGGCCACAAAGGCCCATAAAGAAAATATCAAAGTCAAAAATCATGTGGATTCCTAAAAGTCTCATAGAAGCAATGAAATATAAATTGGCACCCACATTTGCTGAACCAAAATCTTCCTCCAATCCTCCATCTAAAAACCTCCCACCTTTCAAATCCATTTTTACTCCATCACTCCACCACCCTTCAAGGTGTGTGCCAAAGTTGACCTTTCAATCCTTTCCATCTATCCATCAACAAGCCTTCCCACCTCCTATACATTGCCCAACATTCATCCCCCATTTTTCTCCTTTAATCCAAATCTTTGGATAAGTCCTTAGTTCTTCCATCATACCTTTGATAGGCCAACATTTATGAGTCTAATTCCCATTTCCATGGTTTATTAAAGGGATATTTGGTCGTGAAACTTAATGCTTAAGTCCTTCCATCTTCCTATCATGCATATATTATCCTCCACATTTCCCACCTTTGATCTCGACAAGGTTAAGGATCTTCTTGAACATCATATATATCTTATCCTATACAATCTATCCATATCTTCCATACCATATCCTTCACCTTATCCATATCCCATCATTCTTTCTAAATACATCCTTTCTTCTCGTCCTTGGCCTTGATGAGGAATAGGGGAAAAGTACTTGGGCCTTGTGTCTATATCTTATCTAGTTGATCTTGATCATCCCATTCATTATTTTTATCCTCGATTTCTTCCATTCCATATCTCCTAGCTTATCAAAATCCATGTCATCATGTCCCTTTGCAACCTTGAATCTTATCATGCAAATCATATTTGAGCCTAGTTGTAAAACATTATCCAATCCTCATATCTTTTTTCAATCAATAATCAACAATCATCAATCTTATTGTACTTAGAGGAAATTAGTGATCCTAAGTACTTATCATCATCATTCCTTATGGAATCAATCATTCCTAGCATCCTAATCAATCAACCATTATCATCTTTCGACAAGAGATATGTTGCTTGTGTAACATGTTTTCCAATGAATCTTTCATTTTGATCTATCATTTATCCATGGTTGCATTATCTCTATTGTGGGGAATCTTGTTCTTTCAATCGGTCATATCATCACATTCAATCTTAAATATCTTGAGAAAATCCAAAAAAAAAAAATCAGAAAAATATCAAAAATACAAAAAAGTCATAAAAAGAAAAAACAAAAAAATCATAAAATCTGAAAAAGTGCAATAAAAACAAGTAGTGAAAACTTGACAATAGGCACTATTTGTGATAGGTTAGTTTTTCCATCTATTTGAGCATGTCAACCATTCACTTTCGCCATCCATCTGCCTATCTTCAGAAACCACCATGGACATATCTTGGCATCATGGTCGTGTCTCACCCTAGATTGGGGGAAAAATCCTGAACTCACTGGGGGCAATAAAATTTGAGCTTAAACCAACAGAAAAACAATAGTGGGGGAAACACAACTCAAAACAATGATCATAGTGAAACTCAACATTGAACATCAATCATCATCAAAAACACATCGAACACCCAAATCAAACTAAAAGAAAACTTCAAATGGATGATGTTGCTTCTAAATCATGGGTTTATATCATGTTAAACATGAATGTTCAATTGTTATAATTTGATTTTTGTTATCATATATCTGGAGTCCCTCGATGATGTATCGAACTAGAGGAGCCAGGAAGGAGTATGATTTTTCTTTGTTTGTTGTCTATGAGTTGTTTATTATTACTGTGCAAATTGTCACGGGACGTTCTCTATGAAGTATCACTAATGACATTCTTAATTTTCTTAGGAAATCGGTCAACTCTTGTCTATTTACGCATACAATACTTAGGTCATCTTAGTTTAAATATACTTAGATGCTTGTGTTAACCTGCACTATCAAACATCATGGAAGTAGTACTCAGGTCATCATGGTCTAAATATACCATTGATGCTTGTACTCACTTTCAACATTTTAAAGGCCCAATGATGATAAAAAGCATGACAAATTGGATAGTTACGAATGACAAATTTTGCATATGAGATCTACATGGTTAGAGTAGATTGCATCCATGTTAGTTTGCATTTGTATTTATGGGGTTTCTAAAGTTGCAACAATGATGTTATCTCTTGCATTAATGGATTGAGTACACTTGGAATTTCCAAAAACACATCATTCTCATTTAGTTGCATATTAGTTGCATCATCATTTGCATATAGTAGAAAACATTACAACATCATTCATTCATCCATACATCACATCATAATATTTGCATCAGAAAACACAAAAAGACATGCATCACATCTCATTTACATAATCAAAATCATTTCATATAGTGTCATTAGGAAAGTGGTTCCCTAAGCTTAAATGAGTGAGTCTCTTCAGATTTCCAAAAGAATTGGGAAATATGTTAGGTTTTGTGAAACTTAATTTAACAAAGAATCAACTGACGACAACCTTCCCACAACTCTTGGAAGTTGGATAGATTCACTCATTTAAACTTAAGATCCTAGAACACAATCATATGCATAATCATTTTCATCATATAATCATACATTCATCATTACAAAACATCGCACATCATTTACATAATCGTTATATCTCCTTATCATTACATCCATACATAATCAATATAAACATCGTATATCCTCACACATCATTTGCATAATCAAATCCACCTCCCATAGAACAAATATCATCACTGCATACATCACATAATCACCACATAGGTATTATCATTGTATACATCACATAATCATCACATAGACATTATAATCACATAGAACTAGGATCGATCATACAATCATTTCATTTAATACTCATTTCATCAATTGCAGATCATCATTTCCATCCATAACATATCATATCATCATCATCTAGAACATCACACAACATACATAATAGAAAGTAAATGCATCCATCATGAAATCATAAACATGTATATCACTAATCATCGTTGCATATCATATAACCTCAAAATAATTAATGTCAATTGTACAATGATATCCAAACATGGAGAGATACATCAAAAAAGTGGCAGAAATCACAAAATCTCTGACTGAATAATTGTATACATCAAGTATCGGTACATCATCAAGTCTTAGTACATTAATCAATCCTATATTGGGGCATATCAATCAAAGATGATAAAACACATCGACTGATAATATCTAAATTGGCCTACACTAGATGGAAAATCATGTCCCACGTCTTTAGGAAGCATTCCCTATAATGAAGAATTCTAAAATCCTCCTTTGATCATAACATATCACAAATCATCAATCTTATCAATCAATCAACCCATCAATTAGTCAAAATCAATCAGCCTATCAATCTAATCAGCTCTGGTGAGACTTTGATCAAATCTTGTGAGCATCAATTTATCAATTCAACCTCGCCTATCATGAGGTTCATCAATCAATTCAACCTCTCCTATCATGAGATTCATCAATCAATGCACCTCTCCTATCATGAGGTTCATCAATCAATTCAACCTCACCTATCATGAGGTTCATTGATCAATTCAACCTCACGTATCATGAGGTTCATCAATCAATGCACCTCTCCTATCATGAGGTTCATCAATCAATTCAACCTCACCTATCATGAGGTTCATCAATCAATCCAACCTCACCTATCATGAGGTTCATCAATCAATGCAATTTTCCTATCATGAGGCCCATCAATCAATAAAACTATCATTGATCCTCACCTATCATGAGGTCAATCATCAATCTATCATTGATCCTCACCTATCATGAGGTCAATCATAAATCTATCATTGATCCTCACCTATCATTGATCCTCACCTATCATGAGGTCAATCATCAACTATCATATCAACATCATCAAATCAATCGATTGAACGTGATCATTAAACATCAAACACAAGGAGACAACATAAGGCATCAATTAATCAATTAATCAATCTGGCATGCTCAATCTTCTTTTTCAGGAGATTTAAATCATTTCTAGATCATAAAATTTTGAAATCATGATCAAATCATTGAAAAATCCTAAAAATTCAAACATGTACTGATTTATCTCCTAAGGGGGCATATATCCATCATCACCTAAAAATTAGCATCTGTGGCATTGAATTTTTTTTCTTGGGATCAGTATAAAATTTTTCTTTGAAGCAATGTGTAAACACATTACTTCAAAGAGGGGAAAAATGTATACACCTAAAATCAGTCATGGAATTTAATTAATTAAATACTAGTTATTTAATTAATATTTTGACACGTATAAATAAATTCTCAATTTATTTATATTGTTTATATTCTAAATTCTCCAAATCTAAAATCATATTCTTCTAAATTAATTAAATAAACAAATTTCCATAAGCTTGTTTTATTTAATTAATCTCCACTAATGTCAATTAGGAATTCAAGCACATGTCTACAAATTTTTGTGCCACCTCACCAAGGTCACATGAAATTAAATAATTCTAATTTTTAAATTAGAATTATCTTCAACCAATTCTTAAGCACATGGCTTATTCTTCACACACTTCCACCAAATTTCAAACACATGGTCTTTTCTTCCCACACTTTAGTCTTCCATCCATTTGGCATGTTTCCTATTGGTCAAGAGATTCCTCCATCCATTTGGCATGTTGTCTTTGGTCAATGGGAAAACATCTTGATTCTCTCCATCTCCATCATTCATTCTTCTTGTTTGAATATGGACCATCGATTGTTGCCACCTCACAAGATGCTTGGAAAAGACTATAAATACAACCCTCTGGCATTGTATTTTGCATCCACTTTTGAATAGAGTCATCATACAAAAATATCATTTGAGCTTGGGAGCACTTTAGAGTCTTATAGTTATATTTTATACCATGTTTTGCATCATAGTTAGATCTTAGAGTAATACTTTGCTTCATAGTTTCATTTTATGTCATCCTTTGCATCATAGTTTCATTTGAGCATATGTAGAATCATCCCATCTCAATACCATAGTATCTACCTCAAATCATCTAACACCACCATCCATTCATCATAGTATCCATTATCCTTTCCATCGTATAGTTTCATGTAGGAACTTAATTGGCTTGCATGTTGAATACTGATCTCATTTCATAAGTGTCATTCTAATAGCCTTTGTGCACATAGAAATATGAGGACCAAAGGGTTAAAGGAATCTTTAAGAATAGAGGACAATGAGACATTCTTAAAAGATTTTTTTTGTGGCAATTTAGAGTAGCTTCTTTGCTTTGAATCTTTGATATAATTCATTTCATTAAGGTTTGTTTTGATTTACTAATTTTCCACATTTTTCACACACACACACTTCACAATATATCTATTTTATTTTATTTTTAGTCTATCTACATTATTTGCTTCTTTAATTCATAGATTTCCTTTTTTCATTTTATTTTAAATTATCAACTAATTTTAATAAAATCTCTTTTCCAATCAAAATTATTATGAGAATAATATATACATATATATTTTATAAAATGTATCATGAATTTATAATTAAATAACTAATATTATTGTATATGCTTAATTTCATATCTTTCAACGTTATGAGTTTTCTCTCATGTAACTCATTTTCTTTTATATAAATGTTTTGATCATTTATATAAAACTTAAAATTTACAAAAAATTTATAATATATTGACATAAAATTTAACAAATGAATGACATAAACATCCCATACTATGCAATCACTCATCATTGAATAACATACAATATATTTATTCAAACTATATTCTAAGATGATCATCATGTATTCCAGACTATGCGTGTATCCTCTTTTTCTATAGATCAAGTATAATTGAATTAAAACAAGTACACAATTACCCTAAAAAAAATCACATATTTTCACACAGTCTTTCAAACAAAGTTTTGGGTCAAGTTTAAATCTAAAAAGGATTCAAATATAAATTGGTTTATATATATAAATAGTGTTTATAATTTCTTCATATTTTCAAGGACTCAGTAGTAATCAACAATGATATAAAATTCTAGGGATCTTAGTCCTAAATAGTAAATCATATGTACAAGGTTACTAGGTTAATCAATTACAATCACAAAGTACAAATAAAACAAAAGATGGTAAAAATAATCTCACAATGCATCTTAAATAGCAATAAAATAAGAGTAAATTATTACCACCTAGAGAGTACTTCATAAAGAAATACTAACTTTTTAATCTTCCTTTAAGAAACTAGGTTAATTAAATTTCAATTCACTTCTAAGATGAAGATTTGTTCAATTATGTTTTTGGAAGAAGTTTTAGCTTTAATGTAACAAGGATACCCTCACACTAACAATTATTTTGTAAACCTCAAAATAAAATGGATAATGATTGTTTATTTGAGACCTCCTCATAAAATCTAATTGTACTAAAGGAGAGGAAATATTATGTCATTCCATAAATATACCCATAGGCTTGGACACCTATGGAAAACCTCATGTTTAAATCTCCCTCCTCAAGACAAGTTTCTTTGGATTTTTCCTTCCAGTAGCTTTCCTCTCTAGCCAAAAAATTGTTATATTCAACCATCAAATCCCTTTCCTTCTCATACTCTACTTCAATCATGCCATTCTTTATTAATAACTAACTTAATGTAGATATTTCTGCTTCTATCCTTTCTTTTTCAACAAAAATGTTCTTGAAGGTTGTTTGATTCTATAATTTGAATTTCTTGTTAATCCACATCAATTTCTTTTGGAAAATAAACATCTTCATTCCTCTGATGTTTATAGGCTCTTCCCACCACCCTTTCATTAATGCTAGCAGATCTGCACTTCTTAGTGACATCTTCTCTAATTTAAACTAGCCTTTTGTTGGAGTTGAATCCATGTTGATCGTGAGTTCCACTTGGAATTGACCTGAAATCGGAATTGCCTATATGAAGCCTTTGGTAGAATATCCTCCTACAACCAATTCTTAGAAACTTGAAATCTGTATAGCATTTCCACTATATTTAGCTAATAGGTTATTTGTTTGAAATTTTCATTGGGATTTTTGTCAGCCCAGCTGTGAATAGAATTTCTTGACACCAAGAATCTCCTAACCGACAACGATTTTCTTGGGGGTTGTTTATGACGATGTGGAGTTTGAAAATTACATGGGTCGGTGGTTGTGGAGTTGTTTTCCTCGATACACGAAAGCATAATGGTAAGTGTTTGCTCGCGTGAGGGTTAATGAATCCTTGTGTTCTTGTACGATGGCACAGGAGGAAGTATTTATGCAATATTCAATGTTGCATTATGGGAAAGTATATTTTGAAATGTGCGAGAAAATATATTGATTAAGTTGCATTATCAAAAGAGCTATTATGGTGTTGGTTTGATAGTAGAGGTTCCGTTTTATAGCTGATTGGAGGGTTTTACATTGTGGTGTGGGTTACCTTAGAATAGTGGTTTACACTTTCTAAGAGGAAGGAAATTTCAGATTTTTTCCATTCACCATACTGAATGGGTTCGAACAAACCAATGAAAGCCCAAATAAAAAAACATATTCAAATGGGTTCGGTCGAACATGGGTTCAATTGAACCCCTTCAATATGACAAAAACAAAAAATTGTTTCATTTTAACTGTTACTTTTACTTTGTTCTTTTACCAGTTACTGTCCCTGGTGCGTGCGGCGAATAGAGTCCGTGACGGCGACCAAACAAGGTTTCTCTCTCCGGTGAAAGAAAATTTTCGTTCGTCTTTTCAAAGTTCATCATTCCAGTTTGCATATCGAGCACTATTGAGCACTAGGTATTTAAAATTCAATTTTTTTAAAGTTTAAAATGCATCTATTTGTTTAATTTCGAAACCCTAAATGCAATTTTTTTAAAATTTGTTGAATTCAAATTGCACTTGTTTGAAAGTTTTTAAAGCATTTTCAATATAGTATTTTTCTTCCCCATTTTGCATATATTTTTGTCTTGTTAAACACCTTTCATGAGAAAAATGAATATCAAAACTATCAACTATCTGTTAGGGGATGAGAGGTCTATAATTTCAATGCATCTACACCTTTTCAATGCATCTACAACATTATTTCAAGTGTCAAATGCTCCAACATCACCTCCCCATCATCTACCATTTCATAGTGGACACCTTAACTATCATCCAACTAATAACACAATAAATAAACTAAACACATATGTCACAAAATAATTTTAAAACTACAAATTTAGGGTCAAACTTGTAGATGAAAATGTAAATTCCATACATGTAGGAGTGAACCATGAAAGTCATATCTTGGTTTGTTAAGGTGTCATAATATTAAATCTTATAAAAAATCAAGAATCGTATCATTGATTATGTACATTACAATAAAATATCTCCATATAACAAATGAAGCTAAAAACCCTAACCCTCTTTGTCAATTATATAGTGTGCTTGTCTAGTATTTTTAAATTCAATTGTATGTTCGAAGGTAATTTGTGTATTTACTTATTGTATTTATTTATCCTAGCTAATTAGAAAAGAAAACTCTAAAGAAATTATTTTCTTTTCATTTTGGCAAAGCCATTTAATTTGGTATGTCCTACAATTTGGCCATAAAGGTTTTCTTGAATCTTATTTAGTTTTTAGATTTAAGTGCTTTCTCATTGTCTAATTTCTTAATCAAATCTAAACATTGTTCAATCCTTATTTCCTTCTAATACCAAAATCATCCTCTTTTCCTAGTAAGAAGTCATAGTTCAATCCCACCATGGATGTGAATCAAGCTAAAATTGGTATGATTGGGAATATGCATGATACTAAATTTATCATAATGGAGAAGAATCATTTGACCATGAGGCCCTTGTTGAGAAAATGGTAATCAGGATATAGCTTTGATGCATACAACCTTTCTTTGGATCTTGCAAATTTGGCTAGTAATATTAATCCTAGTACAATGATTGATCTCCTTCATATACTATGTTGATTAATAAGCCATGTGGAAAGAAAGTACTTAAAGTTAAATAGGTAAAAGGATAAGCTCAACAATCCCTTTGAGTGATGTGCCATTTTCCTTCCATCCCAAGCTTCTTCTTCATGTATTCCTCCTTATTGTTTTACTCCTATCTATCTTATAATGCAATTTATTTCTCCTTCCACCAAATCTCCCCAAATTTATCCTCTCCTTTTTCCTAGATCTCATCTCATGCTTACTTATTATGATGCACATAGTTCTCTTGTCTCCACATTAGCTCTCATTAGTTTTGTTTACACTTCCCATGTTCCCCTCACTGTGATATTCCTACGCAAGTCTTTGTCACTCCACACTCATTTATTATGTCACGACAAATTTATACACCACTTTCGATTTCTCATCTTGCCACTTTCATTCATGTCCTTAATCCTAGTGTGCCTCTATCTACCCTTGACATTAATGTTTAAAGTCTTGTTGAGATGAAAAGTAATGTTGATTCCTTACCTAATGGAAACAAAAAAAGACATGTACATATAAAAATCAAACACAATTCAATTTCTATTAAAAATTTTACATATCCATTTTTTGTTGGATTTGTGGATCCTAGATTTGAGATGCACAATGTTAAAGGAGATCCCATGACACATTCAAGGTTCTTTAGTGCTACATATTTGGATTTTGTGTATGATGATAATTTATTGGCTAAGTTCTTCCCATGAAATTTAAAATATTATGCTATTAAATGATTGTATTATCTTCCATTTGGGTCTATTTTTTAATATTGAAATTGGTCAATGCAAATATTGGGAATGTTGGATTGAAGTTTATTATTTTAGATTTTTTGACTATAAACAAGGATCTACAAAGTATATACATTCTTAACATTTGCATGTGCAAGTGAGATGAATGTTAAGAACTAAAGTTGTTAGAGGCTACCACACTTAATTATGGATCTTCTAATGCTTCATCTACATCATCCTACCCTTGTAAATTTGAAAAGAAAAATTATTTCCAAAAAGGATAGTAAAAAATAATGGAAATGACCATTGTACAAACTATACATTATAAATGTTTCTAATATTATGACTCTAAAGCCTCCAACTTTCTCCCTTGTAAAATGTGCTTCAAAATTTACTTAGTGCAAACATGATTACACTTCCTCCTATTAGGCCATTAGATAAATCTAAGGTTATTCCAAAAAGATATAATGAGAAAGAATTTTGTTATTAAATTATAGAGTTAATTGT